>APFE030493567.1:238402-265185 GCA_000404065.3 Pinus taeda | reverse complement strand
TTTTAATTTGATAGTAAAAGAGTTTAAATATATAAATATTAGAGAATTCAAGAATTAGAAAAAATTACCATACTTGAAAAAAAAAAGAAAAAACTTAAGGGAGAAAACGATTAGGAGGAGAGGGTTGGGACCCAACAACTACTGATCTTCCAGCCATCTTCTCTATTGAGATTGTTCGGCCATTTTTCAATCTCAAGGGCTTCCCTAAATTTCCGGTGATGGAATTGCGACACTCTAGCAATCACACTAGCTTCTTCAATGCAAACATGATGATTAGTTTTTTCCACATGCTTTGCTAAAGCAGAAGACTTGGTTCTCATATGCTTGAGGTCAACTACGTGCTAACTAATCCTTTGGTTAATGGAGCGACCAGTCTCACCGATATAGGGGGTCCCACAAGAACAAGGAATAATATAAACGCCTTTCATGTCCTTGGGGTCAATAGGATCCTTTAGAGATCTGAAGGACTTACAAATGGTGTTAAGAGGTCTAAAGGTTGCGGGGACATTATGCTTCTTAAGAATCCTCACAATCCTATCTGTCGTCCCTTGAACATATGGAAGATGGACACTAGGAATCCATTCCTTAGGTTCTCTTGTGGATAATGAATTCTTAGTTGATTTGAAGAGAGCCTTTTGTCTCAAATGTCTGCTATAACCGTTCTCAACAAAGACATTAAGGAGATGGGACTTCTCCTCCTCAAAGCTCCTTTCATCAGAGATCCTTAAGGCATGAGTCACTAGGGTGTTTAGAACCCCCAACTTCTAGGCTGGGAAATGGTGGGAACTAGCATGAAGATACTGCTCCGTATGAGTTTTCTTGTGAAACACTCGGTGGGAGAGGGAACCATCCTCATTCTTAGAGATAAGAATATCAAGGAACGGGAGGCAACCATTGACTTCTTGTTCCTTAGTGAACTTGATGGCTGAGGATTGATTATTGAGATGGTCAAAGAAGAGATCTAACTCCTCTTGGCCATGAGACCAGATGACATTAGTGTCATCCACATAACGCTCCAAAGAATGGGCAAGAGATGGGCTGAGTTCAGAGCCTTGGATTCAAAATCCTCCATAAAAATATTAGCAACAACAGGGGATAAGGGTGAGCCCATGGAAACTCCACAGGTTTGCTCAAATAACTCACCTTCAAAATTGAAAAAGGTCGAAGTGAGGTAGATATCAACTAACCGAGCGGTATCAGGATCAGTTAGACGGTTGATCACTTCCATGGCCTCATTTATAGGGATGCACGTGTAGAGGGAAACAACATCAAAAGTGACAAGAATGTCTCTAGAATCCAGCTTGATGTCCTTGAGCTCCTCAATAAAGGAAGCCAAGTCTTTAACGAAGGACCTTGTGCAACCAACTAAGGGTTTAAGCTTCAAGGCAAGGAACTTAGCAAGAAGATAGGCCAGACCTCCAATGGTGTTGACAATGGGCCTAAGGGGAGCTCCTTCCTTATGAATTTTTGGGAGCCCATAGATTCTAGGGGTGATTGGATTGCTCTCACTGAGTTTATGGTGCAAGGGACTCACTCAGATACTGGATTTAATGGCAAGGGCCACAATCCTAGAGATCTTCAACGGGTTTTTGGGAAGCTTCATATAACTTCCACTATTATGAAGATGATCTAACATTTTATTATCTAAAAATTAAAATATTTTGGCAAATTAATTATGAGAAATAACTCAATAATGTAATTTCACCCTTTTATCATGGGATAAACCTCACATAAGTAAAAGAAAAGGTGAAGGGGATGCATTTTAGCCAAACAACTGAGGTAAGTTGACATTGGTTTTCTCTCACTATATGGAGTGGAAAATAAGGTTATAACATATGCCCCCTAATGCATGAGGTCAGAAGAGAAACTAATGCCTGAAATGTATTACAATAATACTCAAAGCTTAAAATGGGAGGAAGGATCCAAGATTATGAAGCTAAATCAGAGGAACTCAAGCGCTGAAGTCTCAAATTTTCTTATAACATCCCCGAGGTGGGCATACATGTGCTCGGTCAGAAGAAAATGCTGAACGTGGCCACCATAAAATACACTGCGGATCCATGAAATGAATGCTAGAAAACGGCCATGAAGACATACAAAGTGGTTCCATGTAACTCACTAAATATAGCATAAACATCAACAAATATAATGTGCATCTATGTCATAGTATACATCAATAGTACTATGGACACATGACAAATAGATAAGTGTCTCAAATATCCCTGAAAGTACATCAATGATACATAACTCAACCACAGCTCGGAGTGATGCCATATAAGAGTGAAATTTCCCTAACCTAGGGTCTTCGACATAACCCTGATGGTATGAATCTACATCATGTGAATATATGAGCTGAATTCAATCATGGTAGAAACCACCTGAGTACCAGCCAATGAATTAAACTAGTAACAAATGCGAGGGATTCCATCAATGATGAAAATGGTCCCCAAGGTACCTAGTACAATCCACTAAGTGTGAATAGATGATCTGATGTCGAACACCTATGAACTCAATCAATTAGGAGTCAATGAGGTAAACTCACTATCTATCACAAGGAAGCCTACCATTGAGGTCTGCAAGCTCTGAAGTACTACCAGTTCTTAGATCAAGCTCTGGGGTAATGAGTTGAAGTCAAGAGGAGAAGATCCATCGAATGAGGGGATTAATGTATCCCCCATCAATTGACATGTAACAAACGAGGATGATGTGATGAATGGATGAAGGCATGGAGCAATGAAGTACAACTAACATAGGGATGGCTGACGCAAAAGGTTAATAGGCTACTGCAGATGGCCAACAAATGTTGAGACTTCCCTTGAACACATAATGACACGATATAAGAGTGACTTGGCAGTATGACAAATGAACACCATATGATATTGTGCAATGACACAGGAGGCATTGAAGCATTCTCCATATGAATGGAAGAGTAACCAACAGGATGAGTAAAGAGAATCATATGGATGATACAAATCCTAGGCAAGCTAAAACCCAACTATGAGATAATGATGTAGACGGGTTCCATGTTCAAGGGCGACATAAAGGATGCTTCCATTTGATGACTAATGGAAATATATTCTCCCTCCCTTCTCTTTTTATAAGTTCCTTTTTCATAAAGTTGTCCCCCAAGCCCAAAAAAGAGATAAAAGTATATAAGGGGGAACCTCCTAGCCACAATAGACCAGGGTATTCCTTTTTTGTAATTAGTCTATCACAGTCTGGAAAAAGGCTAAACTTATATTGGGTAGATGACACTTCATTTACTTTAACGAGCGTGAAGTAGGCAAGTTCACTCAACAATCTTTTCTAAATTAAGGAGTTTTAAATGAGCTTAAAAAAAACTCCTCTTGGAGGAACAAGTAGTATAGAGGGTAGAAATTGGTTCCGGTAGTGTTGGAATTGCTCATGAAACAATGAGGACAAGAGATGAGCTAATAGGAACACTCATTGCAGTGGTTCCTCCAAGAAAGGGTAAACACCAAGTGAAAGAAGATGGTAGGCCAAGTAGATGATGATGATGGAAGAGAGAAACCAAGGTTCATCATGCATAAGTAAGTTGATACAAAGTGGAAATCACAAGGGATAAAAATGGTGGAATCCTCCTGGGGTATAGCCAGAATAGAGACAAAGAAGAGGACATGTGGCTCAGATCCTAGGTCATGGCGGGTCAGAAGGAGAAATTCCGAAAAGGAGTAAAAAATGACTGCATGGACACCAACTCAGTAAAAATGTGCTAAACTAGGGTATCCACAAGTGGGTAAGCTCTACCGCCAAGCGACAATGTGCATAAAAGAGAGAGGCTAAAGTTGCAACTTCACTGGGTTGGACCTAAGGCATAATTATGGCACTAACGGTCAATAATGCAAAAAATATGGTGATATGTGACTTACCCCTATATGCCAAGTTCAAGAGAAATGCACCTAAGGTCCAATGGATGTCATGATAGAAACACCACCCTATCTTGTAAAAACATCTAGAAATACTAAACCCATGGTTAAATCACATAATGAAAGAAATAAACACGGATGAGATAAAAACAAGACCATATTTTTTTATTTTTTTTGGTTTTATAATTTTTTGGGATTGTTGGCATAAATAAGGCATGAAAAATACTTGCATTATACACCAAATGAAAAAGGGAAAAACATCACATTACTATGTAAAATATGTACAAGTGCAACACAGTTTGATAGGTCACACGAAAAGGTGCCCACAATTAAGCACAAGACAAGGGTTTCTATATGCGAAGTTATGGAGGATTGGAGGTACCATATGTCTCACCAATGTGGGGCCATGCCAAAGGATGTCAAACTTCCCAATCTAGAAAGGTTGACCATGCCAGTGACATTTTAACATAGTCATGCTCTCAAATTAACCTGATGACACAAGGGAGGATCAAGACATAAAGGGGGTATAATATGCTTGTCAATAGGTGGAAATGAAGTGGGTATTTTGTTGGCAAGTTCAGTAGTAGAAGCCCAAGACTTGACTCAGTCCATGGTTGGCATTTCCAAGGAACAATAGGAAGGTGCCCCCTAAGTTGATTCAAGATTTAACGTGCTAATCTCTACTCGTTCCACATTGAGGATATTAGAGGCATGAAGAGGGGTAACCTCCCTAAGATTGTCAATATGTGAATCCATGACCTCCAAGGTGACTTGTCGAGAAGAAGAATAATCATTAAGGGATTCATGTGGAATAAGCAAAGTGAGGCCCATGTTGGCAAAGGAACCTAGTCATATTCCATGTTATGATGGGGTTTTTGATCAACATGAGGAGGTACTAACGGGGCTACCGGAGAGGCAATATCTTCCACAACAAGTGGTGAAAGTTTCTCATTAGCTTGATCAGGAGGTTTATGGGGTCCACAGGTGCTAGAATAGATCATATGCATAGGAGTCCTAGACGAAGAGGTGCAAGGAGTATTGAGAGGGGGTAGCTGAGGAAAAACACCTATAAGAGATGAGATTTTGAACAACCTTGCACCAATACTCTGGAATTGACTTGGGTGATATCGCACGAGTGGTATAGAATTTCCTGTGGTGGAAATCTAGGCTGATGGGATGCAATAGTCAAGTTGATTGATAATGAAAAATTTTCCTTCATGAGAAAAGCAAAGTAAAAGGAAGACAGATGAGATGATTGCGGTCATCATATAAAACCAACTACGACCAAGGAGTAGGTTGTAATCCAAAGGAGCATCGAGGACTTCAACATCAAACTAAATAATTTTCCCTCCTGACTCATTGGAAAAATTTGGAATAACCCCTTTAGGTACAAAGTTGTGACCATCAAAGGCTTGGAAAGTGGTGTTGGACGTGGCGAGCACTAGAGATCCAAGAGCCTTCCAACAGGATACTGACATAATACATGTGGAAGAGCCTTCATCCATGAAAGTGCGATGAATATTCCTATTCAAGAGACACACAATGATTTGAAAATAAATCTGATGGGAAAGGTGAGGAGTAGCTTTGTTATCATTAAAGGCGATGAGACTAGAGTAAAATAAATCGACTCCGCCAATGGCATACAACAAGGCCTTGCGCTGCTCAGGACAACTTTGCAAGACCTCTAAGGCAGACATGGCACAAGGAGCCCGGGAAAGATATTCAACAATACTGTAATGCTGAGTAGCCCTAGTAGAAGGATTGTGTGTCGTCTTACGAAGGACACCATTGGGGGGGATATACATGTTTCATAAGCTTATCCAAAGTGATAGGTCCAGTGGAGGTAGGTGGAGCTGGTGAGTCCTTAGAGAGAGAACTCAACTCAGGAACATCACAAGTGTTAGGTCCCTATAATACTAGTGATTCCCCCATTACTATTGCATTGTAGCCCTTATTGTTATTATTTTTCCCCTATTGTCCCCATATTGTTATTAGTGTACCCCATAGAAGCCCACTATTGTTATTGTTGTGCCCTTATATTATTATTGTTATGTCGACTTCGATTATATTGTGACCCCTTAGACTCCTATATATAGAAGGGAGGTCTAGTCATTTGTATCATCCAAGAATTGTTCATTTGTGTAATGTAAAGGAGGTTGCCCCCTCAAAGAGGATGATTTTGAAGTCGTTGATCTATCTTTTCTATATTTTTGTGAGCTGGTTCATAACATTTGGTATCAGAAACCAAGGATTGTAGCCATCCCCCATTAATTTTTCATTGTAGCCCTTATTGTTATTATTGTGCCCCTATTGTCCCCATATTGTTATTAGTATGCCCCATATAAGCCCACTATTGTTATTGTTGTGCCCTTATATTATTATTGTTATGTCAGCTTTGATTATATTGTGACCCCTTAGATTCCTATATATAGAAAAGAGGTTTAGTCATTTGTATCATCCAAGAATTTTTCATTTGTGTAATGTAAAGGAGGTTTCCCCCTTGAAGAGGCTGATTTTGAAGTTGTTTATCTATATTTTTGTGAGTTGGTTCATAACAGTAGGATTTAGCTCGCACAGTCACATTGAAATCTTCATTGCACATAAAGACAAACGAACTATGGGGGGGATGAGAAGATGATTCCTTGTTGCCCCCTTGTGGAGGTAGAGGAGGTTAATAAACTATATGTTGCTGAGGTTGTGCAAGGAATGAGTGAGTCAAAACAACAATCTGATGAGTATACGGTGGTGAAAGAAGCTGATGAACTTCATCCATTCGAGGGCATTCATGAGTGAGGTGGTCACCTTGATAATTTTACAATGGAGCTTGACTTTATGACGAAGTTCATTGTGCCCCCTCCCTGATTCTGAGGGTTGGTTTGGGATTGTTGAGAATTTTAGTTCTTTTGTTTATTTCTCTTATTATTGTTTTTACCACCAGATTGTTGGTTGTTCCTTGGGTTAGTGGACTTCACCGTAAGAAAATCAGTGGATTGCTCAAGAGGGGGTGCTTTAGTAGAGCCAAACACACTTGCTGGGGCTTGAGAAGTAATAATTAGTTGCCCAAGTTGGGCAGCAAGTTGGCTCTGTTAGAGTCAGTATTTGTATACTACCATCAGTGATAAAAAATCCTCTTTTCATATCATATTAGGGCCCCATTCTGAATTTTTTTTCATTCCAGTAGGTCGTCATGCAAAAATTTGGTCATTGAAGGTTGAATTAGGGTTTTCTTTACTCCTTTTAGAAATTTAACCCTGCTGGCTCATTTAAAACTTTTTGAGTATCCATTGTCCATAAAGTTAATCACATCATGCCATCACATTAGTCATGTCATCTTGAAATTCAGTCCTTCAAGGTCACATTAGGTCTTTTAGGGTTTTTCAAGGTTTCATTAAGTCATTAGGGTTTCTGGAGTTCCAATAAAACTCCATTCCATTGCATAGGACTAGAAAGTAAAGGGTGATCAAATAACATATCTTCGCCATGTAAAGATGATTTGTAAAGATAAATGCTTATTTCATCATGTAATTTTATGTTCACTCTATGTAATAAGTACTGTTCCTAAGCTGCCAACTCAATCTCTATATGCCAACTTCATTAAAGAAAAGTCAAATTCAAAGAGTTATCAAAGACCATCAAGAGATCATTTTGTCAAAGGAAATAGTCAAGTCAAAGGGTATTTTTTCAAAAAGTTAAGTGAATGCCAAAGGGAGTTTTCTTTTCCCAAGGGTGTCCAAATCATCATTTTCCACAAGCACTAAACCCTAATTTCCTCTCCCATTGAGATAGGGTTGGCTATGGAATCAAATACATTTGAGCAGAGGAGGCCTAAGGGAGGTCATTTAAACAAGTATGAGGCCATTCCAACTCATAAACATCATGTCTCCATCATTTTTCAAGAAGTCATTCCAAGGGACTAATCATTTTCCACACATAGGGCCAATTTTGCTTCAAAGTATGTTTCCAACCAAACAAAGATTAATTTTACAAAAGTGAGAGAGGTTTTTGTCCATAATAGTCCAAGGATGAAAAAATGCTTTAGTTTTTACACAGGTGTTATGGTTTTGGAGAAATGTAAAAAACAAAATTGCTACAAGAGAGTTGCTGCACTTCTCGAGTGACCTTGGGAAAATCAAATTTTCTCCTAGCTCGAGTGTCCAAATGACTTGCTTGATGAGTCAAATGATAACTAGACAGACACATATTTCCAATGAGATATCATGAGCTCAATTTTGAGTTTAGGAAGACCTCCAAACGTTTCCTGCAAGAGAATACTTCATTTTTCACCCTCGTTCAACACTTTTTTACCAGTATTGGGAGAATTGATTTTTGAGGGGCTATGATTGATCATTTTCAGTGCTTGATAGGTCCATTGTGTAGCCAGAAGAGATATATTTCCAACGAGCTATCATTGGCTCAATTTGGACTTTGAGAAGGTGCTAAAAGGTTGGTTTGAAGATGGCGTTGCGCAAACATCAAAGGCGCTGCACATAGAGCAGTCAGGCACTACCCACCCATCAAAGGCACTGCACATAGAGAAGACAGGCATTGCACATGCATAAAGAGTGCTATGCACCTGTAAAAATTAATTTGTAAGCCCTCAAATTTTATGCAAGTGCTCCAAACCTTCAACACATGGTTTCTTAACCTCCTAACAAGTAAGTAAGGCCTTGTCCATACCCTTCTTACATTTCACAAGTCATTAATTCATGTTATGAAGTTTCTTGTGTGAAATTTGGAATTATTAAAACTTGCAAACCCTAGTTTCATTCCTACACCTCAAAAAATGTTCCTAATACCTTACTATCCTTACCACCTCACAACAAACCATATCCCTACCCCTTTATTGCAAAATCCCTATCCCAAATTTATTCTCCCTTAAACCCTAGGTCCTAGGTAGCCATACTACCATACCTATAATAAAATACCAATTCCAAAATCCCTTAAATATTTCAATCCCCTATCACCTCCCTAAGTTCCCAATCCATTCCCCCACTCCCTAAATGTTTCCTTCCCCATTCCCACTTCCATTTCCTAATCCCTAGGGTTTCAAGAAAAAAGAACAAAAACACATCACGGAGGAAGAAGATAGAGATTTTACAGAAGAGAAAGACACAGAAGAAAGAATACCAAACAAAGGAGGAAGAATATTGAGGTTTGAGCCTACCAACACTGGAGAACTAATGAACTCACCCATGGAATTCACTTGTTTCAAGCATATGGGATGATTTATTTTTGTGAAATGGTATAAAGAGTTCAAGTCATCTTGTTTTGACTAGAGTTTTCATTTCAAATCTTAAGGAAAATCAAGTGACCCTCGTTAGTGTAACCTTCACCATATCCTTAGCCATTATTGTTGCTACAACTAGAATACCTAATGTGGGTGAAAAGTGGTTTAAATCTCAAAACCTAGATGATCAATATTATTAGCCATACTTGAAGCCTCGGTACAAGAATGAGAGAAAGAAATTCTTCCCTTTGAGTCACCTTCTTGATAAGTATGCTCCCATGATGAAAATCATCATGAAGTACTTCACTTGTGAAGGCAGATTTTCCAGACTCTACACATACCATATCAAATTGCTCATGCACTTCACAAGAGTCAATATGCTCAATATTTCTTATTATTTATTCAGGAGCATTGAAAAAATGGCATACACAGTTCAGGGAAAAAAGTATGATCATATAGGGTCACCTATAAGAGATGAGGTCATCAAGCCTAAGAGGGTAGATTTGGGAACATTGGCATGTACTTATCAGAGAGGTCATATGTAGGTGTTTTCCCCAAATATTGTGGGAGGGGCCTTGCCTTCTTCATCAGTAAAACAAGTACACAAAGGCAAAAAAAGGATGACAAAAGCAGAGGTTCAGGCAAAGATCAAATATTAAGAGTAGAGAAAACTTGATATCGTTGCTGAGGCCACTTTCCATGCTTGACATATTTCATCAGTAGTTCATGTATCAATTTTGACAAGTTTTTGGGCACTTTTTGAAATTTTTGGGGTTTTGTGCAAACTTTGACAGTTTTTTCACAGTTGGATTGTCCTATGCGCAACGCCCTAGGCGCTGTGCACCTTCTAGAGGCCTCCAAATGCAAAATTAAGACCACCATTGGATTCATAAGGTTGTATACATGCAAGTTTGACTATTGGCACATCAAAATTGGGCAATCTAACAGGGATAAATGGCCAAAAACACCTCAAAAATTATATCTCTGCCCTCTTTTTTGGCTAGGCGGTGTGCACAGGAGTAGTCTTGAGAGATTGACTTTTTGTAGGGTCAAATCTTATCATTTTTTCAAGCCAAGAAATTTATGGAAAGTATATAGGATAATCTTTCAAATGAGCTATCCTGAGCTCAATTTGGACATCAGGAACCCCTTCAAAACACAGATGGAAGATGGCACTGTGCACATACCAAAGGCGCTATGCATAGACCACTAGCGTTGCATATAGACCACTAGCGCTGCACATAGGACAATTTGCCTGATTTTTCATTGTTTTTCTCCAGTTTTGATTTTAATTCTTGGGAATCAACTTTTTATTGATGTAATTGATATGGCAAATGTTAAATAAATTAGTTAAATAGACTTCATCAAGTCAAATGAATCAGTTTTAATGTAATTAGGGAGGAGTCACTCAGAGCTTCCTACACTCTAGGTATCAGTTCAGACTTTTGTGGATCTCTTCCTCAACTCAAGGATTCAACCCCTGAGGATGTGAGAAGATTGTTTTGATGTCTATATCATTCCCTTCTTCACGCTTGGAAGAGGTTGGAATCAATTGGATGTTCTTGTATTGATCAAAGTCACTAGTGTGATCAGTGTTTGGCAAAAATTTAGTGAATGAGTTGCATCTATTTTGATGGAATACCTGTGGTATGGAATTTTGACATAGTTTCTTCTTATGTTGCATATGTTTGAATGTTTTGTACTCTCATGTTTCATTTCACTTCTATGATATGTTGATTTTCAAGTTGATGAGTAGAATACATCTTACATGCTATGTTTTGGGGAAACCTTTATAATTTTTCCATTTTCTTCAGTTTAGAAAGAATACATGCTTGTTTTGCTCTTTCTAGCACCTCACTAGTCTGATCCATCTCACTCAAGAACCTTAAAGTGTTTGAGTGTCTATCTACCTTGCTCCATTAGATGTCTGCAATCATACCCTTATTGGCCCTGACCTGGTTTGTTTGACCTAATCCCCAGCCAACAACCCAATTTCAAACAATCAAACCCTTCTGCACATCATAACTAGCCTAAAACCCTAATTCATCCAACCCTCTTGGTTGTGATTCTTTGGAGAGAGCCCTCTCCGGCTTGGTAGGGCTAGCTATTAAGTCAAAATATTGGCCTGTGGTTACCTCAGCTGGACTCTTCTTGAACCTTGGAGAACCAAAGGAGTGATAACATACTGGCTCTGTTGCTGGGGAGTGAAAGCTCTATCTTCCTTGGGAAATAACAATAATGATTTAGATATAATTGTTGATGGTGAACAACATTTGGACACATAGGAAGGTTGCACCATTCACCTGGTGACTCCATTGACCGAAATATCCTGCAAATCAACACTTCATGGCGACTCCACTGCATTAAGACTAGTAGCTTGAAGAATTTTTAAGATGGAATTTGTTGCGAGAAGGTATGATCCAATGAAAATAGATCACATTCTAGGTTTCCCAAATAAAATTCCCAAGGTAAATTGGAAAAGAAATTTTCCTATGTTCAAAGATGTGAAAGGTTATGATGCTTCTCTTCATCTGGAGAGATTTCACATGCATGTGCATAGATTAAAGATTGATTTTCCTGAAGACTGCTTGATGAAGATATTCATGGCCTCTCTGGAAGGTGAAGCTCAATCTTGGTATGAAAGTTTGCTTCCTGCTTGTATTTATTGTTTAAAGGATTTTCATACCATGTTCTTTGAAAGGTATAAAGAATCTTGTCCATCCTTAATATTAGTTCAGAACTGCTGTAAACATGTTGATAGTTTTATTGAAAATATTGATAATGTTTATGGAGATGATGAATTCATGGATGAGGAGATCATGGAATCCCTGTATGAAAATCCATTTCAGCAGCAGAAAGAAATCTTAGAGGATACTTGTCAAGATCCTCAGAAAAGTTCGCAATAGGCTGAAGATCTTTGTACAATTGAAAATGATGGAAGACAAGGTCTTATTTTAGATATGCTTGCAATAAAAGATAGTATGAAGGAAAATAAAGTTCCAATTTCAGATTGTGATAAGGTCAAGCTGGCTATTCCAGATCTAGATTCAGATTGTGATAATGAAGAGTATGTTGTTCCAGATCCCATGAAGGAGAGATCTATTGTTGAGATCACCTTGAATGAAGAAAGTGAAGCTATCGACCCAAGTGTTCTCATCCCATTAGAACAAAGTCTTCAGAAGGAGGTAATCAAATCCATTTATGAAAAACAAGACGATATCTTTGTTCAAGTAAGTGAAAAATATTCTTTGGATGACTCTGTGGTAAATGATCGAAATTTCAGTTTTGAGTTTCAAGGACAATCTGAATAAACTAGTCACTTTGATACACAAGATCATAGTAATCATACAATAGCTTCCTCTTTGCTTGAAGATGAAGGAATTCAACATCTTGATAGTAAAAAGGAATCACATGAAATGAATCAACAGTCTGATGAAAATTTATATACTCCTTTTCTTGAAATTAATGAAGATATTCAACATCCTTGCCAAACCTTAGGAGGGAAAGAAGACAATTATTGTTTTAGCAAAAGAAAACAAATAGTACTATCTCATTTGTCTAAAGATGAGATAGATCAACTCCTGAAAATTCATGTTACAACCTAAGCTAATGCAGGTTTGTAGTGTTCACATAGTCAAGAAGGTGTTAGTGAAACTTTTTTCACTTTTGAAAATGAGGACAGTCTTGAAATTAGACTTATAGATTAGCTAACAGATATTGCTTTCTTTCATGAAGATGATAGGGCTGTCCTCTTTGATAATCTTGAAGAATGTATTCTGTTTAAGAATGACTTATATTGTGAATTTGAGGAGTATGAGCAGCCAAAAATCGAGTCAAAATTTCTCATGCTCGAGGAATTTACAACCAACACTCATATAGCAAAATGTTATACTTCCCTATGCCTTGCTATCAATCAACAACCAATTGTTCTTTCACATCATAATGAAGGGAGTACTTGTATTTTTGCTACTGGATCTCAAGACAAGGTAATGCTTCAAGATTTTCAAGATCCCTTCGGCAGTCTTTTGCAAGCAGTGGAGAAGATGAATGCTATCTGGTTTGTTAGCATAAGCCTTGGTTTCAGTAGTTATTGTGAGTTGCCTACATGTACATCATTCTGTCTGCTCGAGGAAAGTGAGAGAAAAACTTCAGTAAGAAGCCATATGCTGGATTGGTTACATTGAGAGGATCACTTCACATGATTGTACATATTTCTTCAGTAGGTAGGTGGTTGTCATCAGGATTTTAAGCCCTCAAATCTCGATGGTCTACTGCCATTAATTAGTTTTTTAAGAACTTGTGTTAGTTAAGTAAGTCAATATTGAGTCATTTTTTAGTCAGTTTTCAATTCGTCACAAGTCAGTTTGTGCCATTTGAGTTGTCAACGTTTAGTCAAGCATTTCAGTTTGAGTTTTTGACTGTATTGACCCACATGGTTAGGAACTTGGTCTATGGTGTTCTTGACACCTCAAAGGAGATACCATCCCCAATAAGGCTGATGTTAGAGTCAATATTTGCATACTTCCATTAGTGATAAAAAATCCTCTTTTCATATCATATTAGGGTCCCATTCTGAAATTTTTGTCATTCCACTAGGTCATCATGCAAAAATTTGGTCACTGAAGGTTGAATTAGGGTTTCCTTTACTCCTTTTAGAAATTTACCTCTTGCTGGCTCATTTCAACCTTGCTGAGTATCCATTGTCCATAAAGTTAATCACATCATGCCATCACATCAATCATGTCATCTTGAAATTCAGTCCTTCAAGGTCTCATTAGGTCTTTTAGGATTTTTCAAGGTTTCATTAGGTCATTAGGGTTTCTAAGGTTCCAATAAAACTCCAGTCCATTACATAGGACCAAAAATTAAAGGGTGATAAAATAACATCTCTTCACCATGTGAAGATGATTTGTAAAGAGAAATGCTTATTTCATCATGTAATTTTATGTTTACTACATGTAATAAGTGTTGGAAATAATACTGAGAGGGGGGGTGAATCAGTATTATCAAATCAATATAACTTTTTCATTTCCGTATTCAGATTCATATACGCTACTTCAGTTAAGGAAAATCGTGTGTATACGCAACTGTGTGTAATGCAACAAGCGTATATCCAGTAAACTTATGATTCAGTTAGTTGATTCTTAATGAGTGCATCTTAACATTATTAACCATATGAACAGTAAACAGGAGCAGTAAAGCAGAACAAATTATCACACATAAGTAATACACATGAACACCAATATGTAAGGTGGAAACCCAATGTGGGTGAAAACCACTTGTTTCAATTCGTCTCTATCTTCCTTTAATAAGAAACTTCTTTGTACAATAGTTCTGTACTGGTGTAGTCTTATACCAGTACGCAGGCTGCTACCTGCAGAAGGCTACAACCTTCTCTTGTTCTCCAGACTCTCCTAGAAGGAAGCTACAACCCCCTTAGCTCTTTTACTAGCTGATGTACTAGTACGTAGGTGTTGGCATATAGAAGGATACAACCTTCTCTTTTCTTCCAGGGACCACATTTCATAAATTTTCAGACTGGATCCATAAATACAAAATAATCACCACTGCAATACAATCATCAGCTATACCTGCATCATCAATCTCTAAATCACCCAATACTGAATCACTGAAACCTTATCATCAAAACATAGTTACCAGAACACATATCAGAGCCCAAAAATTTGCAACAACCACTAGAACCAACAACAACCTGAAATATCAACTCTCATAATGTATACGCTACTTGAGTGTGTCAAACCAGCGTGTACACACACTTTCACCAAAGAGAACCCGCGTATAGATCTGAAGATAATTACTTATTCCTTTGCTGAAATTACCAACTTCAGATATACCCTAACCATAAGATATAAAGGATAAAACATGCATCAATATACAGATCTATTCATGATCATACCATATAATGATAATACATTTAGTCTTCAAGATTCCGGTCCATCAACCTTTATCAACCGCATAGGATCCTTCTTGATTCAGATCAAGTCAAGCATTTCAAACCCATAACTAGTATACTAGATCTCACTCTTTATCAGATAGTCACCACACACACTTGCACCCTTGGCCTAATGATCTTCTCCTTATATAGATTTAGGCTTCTCTCAATACCATGGTCCAAAACCATGTAGAACCAATACCTTGGGTCAACGTTTCGGACCAAATACCACGGACCAATACCAAAATACCATGGACCAAATACCACGCACCAAAACTTAGTTTTCCAACATGTATGCACCTTTTCTTCAGTGAACCTGCGTATGTACGTATACGCGTCTTCTGTTCTGCTCATCCGCATGTATACACACTTTCATCAAGGTTAACCAACATATAACTCTCTCTTGACTTGTTGTACTATGATCTATCATCTGATTGAGTTGCCACCTGTATCATACCTTTGAGTGAGTTGCCATCAAGGACAACACCTGTATCATAATGCCAACAATCTCCCCCTTTGGACTTGATGGCAACCACCACACCAAGTCACTCTCCCCCTTTGACATCAAGGGCAAAGGGCAGACCAAGATATTCTCTTCTTTGATATACATTCTGCTGTCTATGCTCCCTCTGAGTACACGCCGAAGTTTCTGATTGAGCTCCCCCTTTGTACATGCCAAGATGTACCAATCCATCCATGCTCCCCCTGAGCACATGCAAGGTCTGCAAAAGCATAACATGACTCTATACATACATTGCCAATGACCTTCCTAAAGACTCATACACCATATGGTCTACATCATAAGCATCATAACCTGCAATCCATTCTCTTGGTCAATCAACAATCAGTAGCAAGATGTGTCAATAAGCATCATCACCAAGGACTTCTAACCATAATGCCAACAATGCATTATTAAAAGCATATGCTCCCCCTGAGTCTGTGCAAACCATCATATACTACGACCTAACCATTTCTTTGGTCTGTTCTGCTGCTTTTCTTCAGAACTCCATATACGCAACTATGCAGCCTATGATTCGCGTATATATGCAACTTACATTTATTATATCATCATACGCAAGATAGAATACTGAAGGTCTACACTTTCAGTTTCCCCTGTATCTATTATGTCAGCTAACTGAGTTATGTCACACCTTTCCGTCTCTAATTAATTCTTCTTCAATACCTGGAATTGTGATGATGTATAATCCTCTCGCTTTGGAGTTTGAATTTTGCTCCTGCATTCCCTTGCTTTATGTCCAAACTTGTTACATGCATAACATCTTACATGTTTCATGTTCCTTCTGCTGCAATCAATTGCTTTGTGGCCAAACATATTGCAAGTAAAACAATATCCTTTGAAGTACCTAGAATGTGATGATCTTGTTTGATGGTCTTGAACCATTCTACTTCTGCATCTGGCTGCAACATGTCCAAGATTATGACATACATAACATTCAACATTATTCAATGGAGGAAATAATCATCTATCACTTCCATAGTTAGAAGTAAAGGATTTTCTTTGAGGAATTTCTTTCCTTAGCTGTTGATGAGGTTTTCCTCTCATCTCCTAGTTGAGCATTTCAAAATTCTCATTAGAGTTCCTTGCCTCACCTTGTGAGCTAGATTCACCTTCAACAGATTCATAAAAGCCAAGACCAGTTTTGATATTAGGGGATCTTTGACTACCAAGAATGTCATCCAAAATCTTAGTACTATCTTGAAATCATAACAGTTTATCCTTTTCTTCTAATTTGTTTTTTAAGATATTTACCTCAATCTGATGTTCTTCTTCCTTTTCCAGATACTACTTGCTTATGTTTTCTTCAACTTTTCTTCCTTCTTCCACTTGTTGCCTTAATTCGATCACTTCATGTTCTTGTCTTCAAGAGCTTCTTCAGTCTACTTCTTTGATTCTTTAAGATCTTCTTTTAGAGAGAGGATCTTCAATTCAAGTCTTTGAATTGTTATGCTTTGATCTTTTACTATATCCTGCAATTGCTCCCTAACTCTGGTTACTGACTCAAATTGTTCTTTTAATTTGGTAACTTCTTTTGGTTCTACATCCTTATTTTCATATGCCTAATGTCTTCATCACTATTAGATGAGTCATTACTTTTATCATGGGTATAATAACTTCGATTACCTTCTTCAGACATCTTTCCTTTGTTATGAGGGCATCTAGCAGCATAGTGACCAACTCTACCACATGAAAATCATTTGAAAGGTAGCTTACCTTTGAACCTTCCAAATCCCTGTTCAAGATTCTTGACAAAATTTACCTCATCTTCTCCTTCTGAGATATATCCTGATTCATTTGTTGACACTTCGAATGCAGCTTCTCTCATATCTGATGGTCCTCCTTTTCTCATCTCAAAAGTAGTTAAGATTCCGTGAAGCTGCGTCATAGTGATTTTCTGCAAATCCTCCTTTTCTTCTATGGCAGAAACTTTGGAATCAAATTTAGCAGACAGGGATCTTAAAACTTTTTCAACTAAGACAACTTCCTTAAATTCTTCACCCAGATTCCTCATACAATTGACAATCTCATCTATACGTAGGAAGTAATTAGCTATGCTTTCATTACTATGCATCTTAAGATTTTCATACCGTATTCTGAGAGTTTGAAGCTTTGCTCGTTTTACTTGTTCATCTCCTTCATAGCTTAGAATGATTTTGTCCCATATTTCTTTGGCTTATTTGAATTGCATGACCTTGACAAATTCTGATTGTGACAAACTTCCCAATAAGATAGTAATCACTTTGGCATTGAGTTCATATTATTTTCTCTCTGATATATCTGTAGGAATTTCTGATGGATATGTGTATCCTCCTTCCACGATTCCCCAAACATCTGTTCAAAGCGACTGTAGATATGCTGTGGTTCTTATCTTCTAGTAGACAAAGTTTCTACCATCAAAGATTGGTGGCCTGATGGATGCCTCTCTTTCTTGATTACCCATTTTGATGGATCTTTTCTTCAAGCGATCAAGCTTCTTCTAAAGGACCTGCTCTGATACCAATTGTTGGAAATAATACTGAGAGTTGGGGGGGGGGGGGTTTGAATCAGTATTATCAAATCAATATAAATTTTTCATTTCCGTATTCAGATTCATATACGCTACTTCAGTTAAGGACAACCGTGTGTATACGCAACTGTGTGTAATGCAACAAGCATATATCCAGTAAACTTATGATTCATTTAGTTTTTTCTTAATGAGTGCATTTGAACATTATTAACCATATGAACAGTAAACAGGAGCAGTAAAGCAGAAAAGATCATCAGACATAAGTAACACACATGAACACCAAGATGTAAGGTGGAAACCCAATGTGGGTGAAAACCACCTGCTGCAATTCGTCTCTATCTTCCTTTAATAAGAAACTTCTTTTTACAATAGTTCTGTACTAGTGCAGTCTTATACCAGTACATAGGCTACTACCTGCAGAAGGCTACAACCTTCTCTCGTTCTCCAAATTCTCCTAGAAGGGAGCTACAACCCCCTTAGCTCTTGTACTAGCTGATGTACTAGTACGTAGGTGCTAGCCTACAGAAAGGCTACAACCTTCTCCTTTTCTTCTAGGACCACGTTTCATAAATTTTCAGACTGGATCCATAAATACAAAATAATCACCACTGCAATACAATCATCAACTATACCTGCATCATCAATCTCCGAATCACCCAATACTGAATCACTGAAACCTTGTCATCAAAACATAGTTACCAGAACACGTATCAGAGCCCAGAACTCTGCAACAACCACTAGAACCAACAACAACCTGAAATATCAACTCTCATAATGTATACGCTACTTAATTGTGTCAAACCAGCGTGTACATGCACTTTCACCAAAGAGAATCCGTGTACAGATCTGAAGATAATTACTTATTCCTTCGCTGCAATTACCAACTTCAGATATACCCAGACCATAAGATATAAAGGATAAAACATGTGTCAGTATACAGATCTATTAATGATCATACCATATAATGATAATACATTTAGTCTTTAAGATTCCGATCCATCAACCTTTATCAACCGCATAGGAGCCTCCTTGATTTAGATCGAGTCAAGCATTTCAAACCCATAACTAGTATACTAGATCTCACACTTTATCAGATAGTCACCACACACACTTGCACCCTTGGCCTAATGATCTTCTTCTTATATAGATTTAGGCTTCTCTCAATACCATGGTCCAAAACCATGTAGAGCCAATACCTGGGGTAAACATTTCAGACCAAATACCAAGGACCAATACCAAAATACCATGACCAAATACCACAGACCAAAACTTAGTTTTCCAACATGTACATGCCTTTCCTTCAGTGAACCTGCGTATGTATGTATACACGTCTTATGTTCTGCTCATCCGCGTGTATACGCACTTTCATCAAGGTTAACCAGCGTATACCTCTCCCTTGACTTGATGTACTATGATCTGTCATCTGATTGAGTTGCCACCTGTATCATACCTCTGAGTGAGTTTCCATCAAGGACAAAACTTGTATCATAATGCCAAAAATCTCCCCCTTTGGACTTGATGGCAACCACCACACCAAGTCACTCTCCCCCTTTGACATCAAGGGCAAAGGGTAGACCAAGATATTCTCTTCTTTGATATACATTCTACTGTCTATGCTCCCCCTGAGCACATGCAAGGTCTGCAAAAGCATAACATGACTCTATACATACATTGCTAATGACCTTCCTAAAGACTCATACACTATATGATCTACATCATAAGCGTCGTAACCTACAATCCATTCTCTTGGTCAATCAACAATCAGTAGCAAGACGTGTCAATAAGCATCATCACTAAGGACTTCTAACCATAATGCCAACAATGCATTATTCAAAGCATATGCTCCCCCTAAGTCTGTGCCAACTGTCATATACTACGACCTAACCATTTCTTGATTTTGTTCTTCTAATTATATTCAGAAGTCCATATACGTGACTATGCAGCCTATGATTCGCATATATATGTGACTTACATTTATTATATTAGCATATGCAAGATGGAATACTGAAGGTCTACACTTTAAGTTTCCTCTGTGTCTGTAATGTCAGCTAACTGAGTTATGTCACACCTTTCTGTCTCTAATTCTGTCTTCTTCAATACCTGAAATTGTGATGATGTATAATCCTCTCGCTTTGGAGTTTGAATTTTGCTCCTGCATTCCCTTGCTTTATGTCCAAACTTGTTACATGCATAACATCTTACATGTTTCATGTTCCTTCTATTGCAATCAATTGCTTTGTGGCCAAACATATTGCAAGTAAAACAATATCCTTTGAAGTACCTGGAATGTGATGATCTTGTGTGATGGTCTTGAACCATTCTACTTCTGCATCTGGCTGCAACATGTCCAAGATTATGACATACAGAACATTCAACATTATTCAATGGAGGAAATAATTGTCTATCACTTCCATAGTTAGGAGTAAAGGCTTTTCTTTGAGTAATTTCTTTCCTTGGCTGTTGATGAGGTTGTCCTCTCATCTCCTTGTTGAGCATTTCAGAATTCTCATTAGAGTTCCTTGCCTCACCTTGTGAGCTAGATTCACCTTCAACAGATTCATAATAGCCAAGACCAGTTTTGATAATAGGGGATATTTGACTACCAAGAATGTCATCCAAAATCTTAGTACTATCTTGAAATCATAATAGTTTATTCTTTTCTTCTAATTTTCTTTTTAAGATATTTACCTCAATCTGATGTTGTTCTTCCTTTTCCAGATACTACTTCCTTATGTTTTCTTCAACTTTTCTTCCTTCTTCCACTTGCTGCCTTAATTTGATCACTTCATGTTCTTGTTATTCAAGAGCTTCTTCATTTTACTTCTTTGATTCTTTACGATCTTCTTTTAGAGAGAGGATCTTCGATTCAAGTCTCTGAATTGTTATGCTTTGATGTTTTACTATATCCTGCAATTTCTCCCTAACTCTGGTTACTGACTCCAATTGTTCTTTTAATCTGGTAACTTCTTCTGGTTCTACATCCTTATTTTCATATGCCATGAGAAGTCTAATGTCTTTATCACTATTGGATGAGTCATTACTTTTATCATGGGTATAATAACTTCTATTACCTTCTTCAAACATCTTTCCTTTGTTATGAGGGCATCTAGCAGTGTAGTGACCAACTCTACCACATGAAAAGCATTTGAAAGGTAGCTTACTTTTGAACCTTCCAGATCCCTGTTCAAGATTCTTGACAAAATTTACCTCATCTTCTCCTTCTGAAATGTATCCTGATTCATTTGCTGACACTTCGAATGCGGCTTCTCTCATATATGATGGTCCTCCTTTTCTCATCTCAAAAGCAGTTAAGATTCTGTGAAGCTGCGTCATAGTGATTTTCTGCAGATCCTCCTTTTCATCTATGGTAGAAACTTTGGAATCAAATTTAGTAGACAGGGATCTTAAAACTTTTTCAACTAAGACAACTTCCTTAAATTCTTCACCCAGATTCCTCATACAATTGACAATCTCATTTATACGCAGGAAGTAATTAGCTATGCTTTCATTACTATGCATCTTAAGATTTTCATACCGTATTCTAAGAGTTTGAAGCTTTGCTCATTTTACCTGTTCATCTCCTTCATAGCTTAGAATGATTTTGTCCCATATTTCTTTGGCTGATTTGAACTGCATGATCTTGACAAATTCTGATTGTGACAAACTTCCCAATAAGACAGTAACCGCTTTGGCATTGAGTTCATATTGATTTCTCTTTGCTGTATCTGTAGCAATTGCTGATGGATATGTGTATCCTCCTTCCACGATTCCCCAAACACCCGTTCCAAGTGACTGTAGATATGCTATGGTTCTTATCTTCTAGTAGACAAAGTTTCTCCCATCAAAGATTGGTGGCCTGATGGATGCCTCTCCTTCTTGATTACCCATTTTGATGGATCTTTTCTTCAAGCGATCAAGCTTCTTCTAAACGATTTGCTCTGATACCAATTGTTGGAAATAATACTGGGGGGGGGGGTGAATCAGTATTATCAAATCAATATAACTTTTTCATTTCCGTATTCAGATTCATATATGCTACTTCAGTTAAGGACAACCACGTGTATACGCAACTGTGTGTAATGCAACAAGCATATATCTAGTAAAATTATGATTCAGTTAGTTGATTCTTAATGAGTGCATTTGAACATTATTAACCATACGAACAGTAAATAGCAGCAGTAAAGAAAAAAAGATCATCACACATAAGTAACACACATGAACACCAAGATGTAAGGTGGAAACCCAATGTGGGTGAAAACCACCTACTGCAATTCGTCTCTATCTTCCTTTAACAAGAAACTTCTTTTTACAATAGTTCTGTACTAGTGCAGTCTTATGCCAGTACACAGGCTGCTACCTATAGAAGGCTACAACCTTCTCTCGTTCTCCAGACTCTCCTAGAAGGGAGCTACAACCCCCTTAGCTCTTGTACTAGCTGATGTACTAGAAGGGACCACATTTCATAAATTTTCAGTCTGGATCCATAAATACAAAATAATCACCACTGCAATACAATCATCAACTATACCTGCATCATCAATCTCTGAATCACCCAATACTGAATCACTGAAACCTTGTCATCAAAACATAGTTACCAGAACACATACCAGAGCCCAAAAATCTGCAACAACCACTAGAACCAATAGCGACCTGAAATATCAACTCTCATAATGTATACGTTACTTGACTGTGTCAAACTAGCGTGTACATGCACTTTCACCAAAGAGAACTCGCATACAGATATGAAGATAATTACTTATTCCTTCGCTGCAATTACCAACTTCAGATATACCCAGACCATAAGATATAAAGGATAAAACATGCGTCAATATACAAATCTATTCATGATGATACCATATAATGATAACACATTTAGTCTTCAAGATTCCTGTCAATCAACCTTTATCAACCGCATAGGAGCCTCCTTGATTCAGATCGAGTCAAGCATTTCAAACCCATAACCAGTATACTAGATCTCACTCTTTATCAGATAGTCACCGCACACACTTGCACCCTTGGCCTAATGATCTTCTCCTTATATGGATTTAGGCTTCTCTCAATACCATGGTCCAAAACCATGTAGAACCAATACCTTGGACCCAATACCTGGGGTCAACATTTCAGACCAAATACCACGGACCAATACCAAAATACCATGGACCAAAACTTAGTTTTCCAACATGTACGCGCCTTTCCTTCTGTGAACCTGCATATGTACGTATATGCGTCTTCTGTTTTGCTCATTCGCGTGTATACACACTTTCATCAAGGTTAACCAACGTATACCTCTATCTTGACTTGTTGTACTATGATCTGTCATCTGATTGAGTTGCCATCTGCATCATACCTTTGAGTGAGTTGCCATCAAGGACAACACCTGTATCATAATGCCAACAATAAGTATTGTTCCTAAGCTGCCAACTCAATATCTAAATGGAAACTTCATTAAAGAAAAGTCAAATTCAAAGAATTCTCAAAAACCATCAAAATATCAATTTGTCAATGGAAATAGTCAAGTGAAAGGGCAATGTTTCAAAAATTTAAGTGAATGTCAAAGGGAGTTGTCTTTTCCCAACGGTGTCCAAATCATCATTTTCCACAGGAACTAAACCCTAATTTCCTCTCCCACTGAGCTAGGGTTGGCTATGGAATCAGAGACATATGAGAAGAGGATGATGCCTAAGGGAGGTAATTTCATAAAGTATGAGGCCATTCCAACTCATAAAAATCACGTCTCCATCATTTTTCAAGAAGTCATTCCAACGAAAAATCATTTGCCACATATAGGGCTAGCTTTGCTTCAAATTATGTTTCCAACCAACCAGAGATGAATTTTACAAAGGTGAGAGAGGTTTTTATCCATAATAGTCCAAGGATGAAAAAAATCCTTTAGTTTTTACACATATGTTATGGTTTTTTAGAAATGTCAAAAATACAGTTGCTATAAGAGAGTTGATGCACTTCTGGAGTGACCTTGGCAAAATCAATATTTTTCCTAGTTGGATTGTCCAAATGACTTGCTTTATGAGTCAAATGATTACTAGACAGAAATATATTTACAATGAGCTATCATGAGCTCAATTTTGAGTTTATGAAGACCACCAAAAGTTTCCTGCAAGAGCACACTTTATTTTTGCACCCTCATTCTGCACGTTTTGACCAGTCTTGGGAGAATTGACTATTGAGGGGCTATAATTGATCATTTTAAGCTCTTGATAGTCCATTGTGTAGCGAAGAGAACGATATATCCAATGAACTATCACGGGATCAATTTGGACTTGGAGAAGGCACTCAAAGGTTGGTTTGAAAATGGCATTGCGCACACATCAAAGGCACTGCTCATAAAGTAGTCAGGCGCTGTGCACACATCAAAGGCACTGCGTATAGAGCAGAAAGGTGTTGTGCATGCATCAAAGGAGATATACACCTGTAAAAATTCATCTGTAAGCTCTCAAATTTCATGCAAGTGCTCCAAACCTTTAGCACATGGTTTCTTAACCTCCTAGCAGGTAAGTAAAGCCTTGTCCATACCCTCGTTACATTTCAGAAGTCATCAATTCATGCTATGAAGTTTCTTCTGTGAAATTTGGAACTATTAAAACTTGCAAAACCGAGTTTCATTCCTACACCTCCAAAACTATTCTTAAGACCCTACTATCCTTCCCACATCACAACAAACCCTATCCTTACCCCTGTATTGCTAAATCCCTATCCTAAATTTATTCTCCCTTAAACCCTAAGTCCTAGGCAGCCATACTCCCATACCTGTAATAAAATACCAATTCCAAAATCCCTTAAATATTTCAATCCCCTCTCACCTCCCTAAGTTCCCTAATCCATTCCCCCACTCCCTAATTTTTTTCCTATCCCATTACCACTCCCATTTCCTAATCCCTATGGTTTCAAGCAAAAGGAACAAAAACACATCATGGAGGTAGAAGACAGAGATTTTACAGAAGAGGAAGACACAGAAGAAAGAAGAGCACATAAATGAGGAAGAATATTGAGGTTTGAGCCTACCAACACCAGATAACTAATGACCTCACCCATGAAAATCACTTGTTTCAAGCATATGGAATGCTTTGATTTTTGTGAAATGGTACAAAGACTTCAAAGCCTCCTTGTTTTGACTGGAGTTTTCATTTCAAATCTTAAGGACAATCAAGTGACCCTTGCTGGTGTAACCTTCACCATATCCTCAGACATTATTGTTGATGCCACTGGAATACCTAATGTGGGTGAAAATTCGTTTAAAGCTCAAAACCTAGATGATTAGTATTATTAGCCATACTTGAAGCCTCGGTACAGGAATGAGAGAAAGAAATTCTTCCCTTTGAGTCACCTTCTTGATAAGTATGCTCCCATGATGAATATCATCATGAAGTACTTCACTTGTGAAGGAAGATTTTCCAAACTCTACACATACCATATCAGATTTCTCATGCACTTCACAAGAGTCAAAATGTTCAATATTTCTTATTATTTGTTCAAGAGCATTGAAAAAATGGCATACACATTCAGGGAAAAAAGTATGATCATATAAGGTCATTTAGCAGAGTTGAGGTCATCAAGACTAAGAGGGAATATTTGGGCACATTGGCATGTACTTATCAGAGAGTTCATAGGCAAGTGTTTTCCCCACAGATTTTGGGAGGGGCCTTGCCTTCTTCATCAACAAAACAGGTACACGAAGGCAAAAAAAAGATGACAGAAGCAGAGGTTCAGGCAAAGATCAAATATGAGGAGAAGAGAAAACTTGATATCCTTGCTAAGTCCACTTTCCATGCTTGACATACTTCATCAGCAGTTCATGTATCAAATTTGACAAGTTTTTGGGAATTTTTTTTAGATTTTTGGGTTTTTGTGCAAACTTTGACAATGTTTTCACAGTTGGACTATCCTATGCGCAACACCCTAGGCTCTGTGCACCTTCTATAGGCCTCCAAATGAAAAAAAAAGACCACCATTGGATTCATAAGGTAGTAAACATGTAATGGCACATCAAAATTGGGTAATCTGACAGTGAGAAATGGCCAAAAACACCTCAAAAGTTCTATCTCTGCCCTCTTTTTCAACTAGGCGGTGTGCATAGGAGCAGTCTTGAGAGATTGACTTTTTGGAGGGTCAAATCTTATCATATTTTCGAGCCAAGTACATTTATTGAAAGTATATAGGATAAGATTTCAAATGAGCTATCCTGAGCTCAATTTGGACATCAGGAACCCCTTCAAGACTTAGATGGAAGATGGCACTGTGCACATACCAAAGGCACTACGCATAGACCACTAGCACTGAACATATGACAATTTGCCTGACTTTTCACTGCTTTTCTCCAATTTTGATTTTCATTCTTGGGAATCAACTTTTTACTGATGTAATTGATATGGTAAATGTAATTATGGTCTTTTACTATTACCTAGGAGGTAAATACATTAGTTAAATAGACTTCATCAAGTCAAATGAATCAGTTTCAATGTAATTAGGGAGGAGTCACTTAGAGCTCCCTACACTCTAGGTATCAGTGCAGACTTTTGTGGATCTCTTCCTCAACTCAAGGATGAGAGAAGGTTGTTTTGATGTCTATATCATTCCCTTCTTCACCCTTGGAAGAGGTTGGAATTAGTTGGATGTTCTTATATTAATCAAAGGCACTAGTGTGATCAATATTTGGCAGAAATTTAATGGATGAG
>APFE030493567.1:211581-238392 GCA_000404065.3 Pinus taeda | reverse complement strand
ACAATCAGTTCCAGCAGATTCCACAACAGAAGTAGAATACGTGGCAGCAGTTGAAGCAACAAAAGAAATTGTGTGGCTTAGAAAAATTCTTGAAGATTTGCAAGTAAAACAAGTACAATCAACTCCACTCATGATTGACAACACCTCTACAATAAATTTGGCCAAGAACCCAAAGTTCCATGATCGAACAAAGCACATCAATACTAAATATCATCTGATTCGACATCATGTTGAGGTCAAAACAATCCATCTCCATCATTGTTCCACAAATGAGCAAATTGCAGACATCTTCACCAAAGTGCTTGGAAGAGAAAAGCTTGAACGATTCAGAACGATGCTTGGACTCACCAACATCCCTTCAGATTAAGGGGGAGAATGTTGACACCTATTCCTTGTGATTGGGTAAATATATGTAAATAAATAAATGAGAAATGTGAACAGTCATCGGGAGATGAACTGAATAGTCTCTCCCTCATGTATATAACAGACCTACCTGATTGAATGAAAACACGAATCAATTTTTGCTTTGTGGAGTTACTACCTAGCCTGACAGCTTCCTTATGATTTCTTCGGATTTTCTTCCTTCTTCCACTCATTGCCTTAATTCAATCACTTCATGTTCTTGTTCTTCAAGAGCTTCTTCATTCTGCTTCTTTGATTCTTTAAGATCTTCTTTTAGAGAGAGGATCTTCGATTCAAGTCTCTGAATTGTTATGCTTTGATCTTTTACTATATCCTGCAATTGCTCCCTTACTCTGGTTACTGACTCCAATTGTTCTTTTAATTTGGTAACTTCTACTGGTTCTACATCCTTATTTTCATATGCCATGAGAAGTCTAATGTCTTCATCATTATTGGATGAATCATTACTTTTATCATGGGTATAATAACTTCTATTACCTTCTTTAGACATTTTCCTTTGTTATGAGGGCATCTAGCAGTGTAGTGACCAACTCTACCACATGAAAAGCATTTGAAAGGTAGCTTACTTTTGAACCTTCCAGATCCCTGTTCAAGATTCTTGACAAAATTTACCTCATCTTCTCCTTCTGAAATGTATCCTGATTCATTTGCTGACACTTCGAATGCGGCTTCTCTCATATATGATGGTCCTCCTTTTCTCATCTCAAAAGCAGTTAAGATTCTGTGAAGCTGCGTCATAGTGATTTTCTGCAGATCCTCCTTTTCATCTATGGTAGAAACTTTGGAATCAAATTTAGTAGACAGGGATCTTAAAACTTTTTCAACTAAGACAACTTCCTTAAATTCTTCACCCAGATTCCTCATACAATTGACAATCTCATTTATACGCAGGAAGTAATTAGCTATGCTTTCATTACTATGCATCTTAAGATTTTCATACCGTATTCTAAGAGTTTGAAGCTTTGCTCATTTTACCTGTTCATCTCCTTCATAGCTTAGAATGATTTTGTCCCATATTTCTTTGGCTGATTTGAACTGCATGATCTTGACAAATTCTGATTGTGACAAACTTCCCAATAAGACAGTAACCGCTTTGGCATTGAGTTCATATTGATTTCTCTTTGCTGTATCTGTAGCAATTGCTGATGGATATGTGTATCCTCCTTCCACGATTCCCCAAACACCCGTTCCAAGTGACTGTAGATATGCTATGGTTCTTATCTTCTAGTAGACAAAGTTTCTCCCATCAAAGATTGGTGGCCTGATGGATGCCTCTCCTTCTTGATTACCCATTTTGATGGA
This sequence comes from Pinus taeda, assembly GCA_000404065.3. Lineage (NCBI taxonomy): Eukaryota > Viridiplantae > Streptophyta > Pinopsida > Pinales > Pinaceae > Pinus > Pinus taeda. The sequence continues at coordinate 236,667 of APFE030493567.1, read as the reverse complement.
TCTTTTCTTCAAGCGATCAAGCTTCTTCTAAACGATTTGCTCTGATACCAATTGTTGGAAATAATACTGGGGGGGGGGGGGAATCAGTATTATCAAATCAATATAACTTTTTCATTTCCGTATTCAGATTCATATATGCTACTTCAGTTAAGGACAACCACGTGTATACGCAACTGTGTGTAATGCAACAAGCATATATCTAGTAAAATTATGATTCAGTTAGTTGATTCTTAATGAGTGCATTTGAACATTATTAACCATACGAACAGTAAATAGCAGCAGTAAAGAAAAAAAGATCATCACACATAAGTAACACACATGAACACCAAGATGTAAGGTGGAAACCCAATGTGGGTGAAAACCACCTACTGCAATTCGTCTCTATCTTCCTTTAACAAGAAACTTCTTTTTACAATAGTTCTGTACTAGTGCAGTCTTATGCCAGTACACAGGCTGCTACCTATAGAAGGCTACAACCTTCTCTCGTTCTCCAGACTCTCCTAGAAGGGAGCTACAACCCCCTTAGCTCTTGTACTAGCTGATGTACTAGAAGGGACCACATTTCATAAATTTTCAGTCTGGATCCATAAATACAAAATAATCACCACTGCAATACAATCATCAACTATACCTGCATCATCAATCTCTGAATCACCCAATACTGAATCACTGAAACCTTGTCATCAAAACATAGTTACCAGAACACATACCAGAGCCCAAAAATCTGCAACAACCACTAGAACCAATAGCGACCTGAAATATCAACTCTCATAATGTATACGTTACTTGACTGTGTCAAACTAGCGTGTACATGCACTTTCACCAAAGAGAACTCGCATACAGATATGAAGATAATTACTTATTCCTTCGCTGCAATTACCAACTTCAGATATACCCAGACCATAAGATATAAAGGATAAAACATGCGTCAATATACAAATCTATTCATGATGATACCATATAATGATAACACATTTAGTCTTCAAGATTCCTGTCAATCAACCTTTATCAACCGCATAGGAGCCTCCTTGATTCAGATCGAGTCAAGCATTTCAAACCCATAACCAGTATACTAGATCTCACTCTTTATCAGATAGTCACCGCACACACTTGCACCCTTGGCCTAATGATCTTCTCCTTATATGGATTTAGGCTTCTCTCAATACCATGGTCCAAAACCATGTAGAACCAATACCTTGGACCCAATACCTGGGGTCAACATTTCAGACCAAATACCACGGACCAATACCAAAATACCATGGACCAAAACTTAGTTTTCCAACATGTACGCGCCTTTCCTTCTGTGAACCTGCATATGTACGTATATGCGTCTTCTGTTTTGCTCATTCGCGTGTATACACACTTTCATCAAGGTTAACCAACGTATACCTCTATCTTGACTTGTTGTACTATGATCTGTCATCTGATTGAGTTGCCATCTGCATCATACCTTTGAGTGAGTTGCCATCAAGGACAACACCTGTATCATAATGCCAACAATAAGTATTGTTCCTAAGCTGCCAACTCAATATCTAAATGGAAACTTCATTAAAGAAAAGTCAAATTCAAAGAATTCTCAAAAACCATCAAAATATCAATTTGTCAATGGAAATAGTCAAGTGAAAGGGCAATGTTTCAAAAATTTAAGTGAATGTCAAAGGGAGTTGTCTTTTCCCAACGGTGTCCAAATCATCATTTTCCACAGGAACTAAACCCTAATTTCCTCTCCCACTGAGCTAGGGTTGGCTATGGAATCAGAGACATATGAGAAGAGGATGATGCCTAAGGGAGGTAATTTCATAAAGTATGAGGCCATTCCAACTCATAAAAATCACGTCTCCATCATTTTTCAAGAAGTCATTCCAACGAAAAATCATTTGCCACATATAGGGCTAGCTTTGCTTCAAATTATGTTTCCAACCAACCAGAGATGAATTTTACAAAGGTGAGAGAGGTTTTTATCCATAATAGTCCAAGGATGAAAAAAATCCTTTAGTTTTTACACATATGTTATGGTTTTTTAGAAATGTCAAAAATACAGTTGCTATAAGAGAGTTGATGCACTTCTGGAGTGACCTTGGCAAAATCAATATTTTTCCTAGTTGGATTGTCCAAATGACTTGCTTTATGAGTCAAATGATTACTAGACAGAAATATATTTACAATGAGCTATCATGAGCTCAATTTTGAGTTTATGAAGACCACCAAAAGTTTCCTGCAAGAGCACACTTTATTTTTGCACCCTCATTCTGCACGTTTTGACCAGTCTTGGGAGAATTGACTATTGAGGGGCTATAATTGATCATTTTAAGCTCTTGATAGTCCATTGTGTAGCGAAGAGAACGATATATCCAATGAACTATCACGGGATCAATTTGGACTTGGAGAAGGCACTCAAAGGTTGGTTTGAAAATGGCATTGCGCACACATCAAAGGCACTGCTCATAAAGTAGTCAGGCGCTGTGCACACATCAAAGGCACTGCGTATAGAGCAGAAAGGTGTTGTGCATGCATCAAAGGAGATATACACCTGTAAAAATTCATCTGTAAGCTCTCAAATTTCATGCAAGTGCTCCAAACCTTTAGCACATGGTTTCTTAACCTCCTAGCAGGTAAGTAAAGCCTTGTCCATACCCTCGTTACATTTCAGAAGTCATCAATTCATGCTATGAAGTTTCTTCTGTGAAATTTGGAACTATTAAAACTTGCAAAACCGAGTTTCATTCCTACACCTCCAAAACTATTCTTAAGACCCTACTATCCTTCCCACATCACAACAAACCCTATCCTTACCCCTGTATTGCTAAATCCCTATCCTAAATTTATTCTCCCTTAAACCCTAAGTCCTAGGCAGCCATACTCCCATACCTGTAATAAAATACCAATTCCAAAATCCCTTAAATATTTCAATCCCCTCTCACCTCCCTAAGTTCCCTAATCCATTCCCCCACTCCCTAATTTTTTTCCTATCCCATTACCACTCCCATTTCCTAATCCCTATGGTTTCAAGCAAAAGGAACAAAAACACATCATGGAGGTAGAAGACAGAGATTTTACAGAAGAGGAAGACACAGAAGAAAGAAGAGCACATAAATGAGGAAGAATATTGAGGTTTGAGCCTACCAACACCAGATAACTAATGACCTCACCCATGAAAATCACTTGTTTCAAGCATATGGAATGCTTTGATTTTTGTGAAATGGTACAAAGACTTCAAAGCCTCCTTGTTTTGACTGGAGTTTTCATTTCAAATCTTAAGGACAATCAAGTGACCCTTGCTGGTGTAACCTTCACCATATCCTCAGACATTATTGTTGATGCCACTGGAATACCTAATGTGGGTGAAAATTCGTTTAAAGCTCAAAACCTAGATGATTAGTATTATTAGCCATACTTGAAGCCTCGGTACAGGAATGAGAGAAAGAAATTCTTCCCTTTGAGTCACCTTCTTGATAAGTATGCTCCCATGATGAATATCATCATGAAGTACTTCACTTGTGAAGGAAGATTTTCCAAACTCTACACATACCATATCAGATTTCTCATGCACTTCACAAGAGTCAAAATGTTCAATATTTCTTATTATTTGTTCAAGAGCATTGAAAAAATGGCATACACATTCAGGGAAAAAAGTATGATCATATAAGGTCATTTAGCAGAGTTGAGGTCATCAAGACTAAGAGGGAATATTTGGGCACATTGGCATGTACTTATCAGAGAGTTCATAGGCAAGTGTTTTCCCCACAGATTTTGGGAGGGGCCTTGCCTTCTTCATCAACAAAACAGGTACACGAAGGCAAAAAAAAGATGACAGAAGCAGAGGTTCAGGCAAAGATCAAATATGAGGAGAAGAGAAAACTTGATATCCTTGCTAAGTCCACTTTCCATGCTTGACATACTTCATCAGCAGTTCATGTATCAAATTTGACAAGTTTTTGGGAATTTTTTTTAGATTTTTGGGTTTTTGTGCAAACTTTGACAATGTTTTCACAGTTGGACTATCCTATGCGCAACACCCTAGGCTCTGTGCACCTTCTATAGGCCTCCAAATGAAAAAAAAAGACCACCATTGGATTCATAAGGTAGTAAACATGTAATGGCACATCAAAATTGGGTAATCTGACAGTGAGAAATGGCCAAAAACACCTCAAAAGTTCTATCTCTGCCCTCTTTTTCAACTAGGCGGTGTGCATAGGAGCAGTCTTGAGAGATTGACTTTTTGGAGGGTCAAATCTTATCATATTTTCGAGCCAAGTACATTTATTGAAAGTATATAGGATAAGATTTCAAATGAGCTATCCTGAGCTCAATTTGGACATCAGGAACCCCTTCAAGACTTAGATGGAAGATGGCACTGTGCACATACCAAAGGCACTACGCATAGACCACTAGCACTGAACATATGACAATTTGCCTGACTTTTCACTGCTTTTCTCCAATTTTGATTTTCATTCTTGGGAATCAACTTTTTACTGATGTAATTGATATGGTAAATGTAATTATGGTCTTTTACTATTACCTAGGAGGTAAATACATTAGTTAAATAGACTTCATCAAGTCAAATGAATCAGTTTCAATGTAATTAGGGAGGAGTCACTTAGAGCTCCCTACACTCTAGGTATCAGTGCAGACTTTTGTGGATCTCTTCCTCAACTCAAGGATGAGAGAAGGTTGTTTTGATGTCTATATCATTCCCTTCTTCACCCTTGGAAGAGGTTGGAATTAGTTGGATGTTCTTATATTAATCAAAGGCACTAGTGTGATCAATATTTGGCAGAAATTTAATGGATGAGTTGCAAATATTTTGACGGAATACCTATGGTATGGCATTTTGACATGGTTTATTCTTATTTTGCATATGTTTGAATGTTTTGTACTCTCATGTTTCATTTCACTTATATGATATGTTGATTTTCAAGTTGATGAGAAGAATACATCTTACATGCTCTGTTTTGGGGAAATCTTCATAATTTGTCCATTTTCTTCAGTTTAGAAAGAATACATGCTTGTCTTGCTCTTTCTAGCACCCCACCGGTCTAATCCATCTCACTCAAGAACCTTAAAGTGTTTGAATGTCTACCTACCTTGCTCCATCAGATGTCTACAATCATACCCTTATTGGCCCTGACCTAGTCTCTTTGACCTAATCCCCATCCATCAACCCAATTTCAAACAATCAAACCCTTCTACACATCATTACTAGCCTAAAACCCTAATTCATCCAACCCTCTTGACTGTGATTATTTGGAGAGAGCCCTCCCGACTTGGTAGGACTAACTACCAAGTCAAAAGGTTGGTCTGTGGTTACCTCAACTGGACTCTTCCTCAGCCTTGGATATCCAGAGGAGTGATAACAGGCTCATGGAATCAGAAACATACCCGAACACACTGTTATCACTCAGGTTGTTCCCAAAAACTTGTGAGGAAAGGGAATACGGCCAAGGTAACCACTAACCAATCTTTTAGATGCAATTTCTAGCCAAACTGCATCCAGAGAGGGCTCTCTCTTTATAATTTAACTTTGTTTTTTAAAGTATTTTATGCTAGTTATGATGTGCAGAGTTTTGTTTTGGGTTTGTTGGGATGGTGATTTTAAACAGAGCTAGGATGCAAGTCTGAAACAATTTATTCCATTGGGAAAATGGAGTTTATGAAGAGGGACCGATGAGTGTGTTTCTGTGATAAAGGGAAATACTGCAGAGCAAGATAATCAATTTTGGAACAATATTAAAATCTAGAAATTGATGGGATGTAAGCCAGGGGGTAAAGGGTAGTCAAGAATCCCTTATCATGGTGGCAGAGGGAAAGTGCATGAATATTTTCAAGGAGCAGTGAAGAATCCTTGGCAATTTTCAAAGTGAAAGAATTAGTGGAAGCAAAAGCATCTAAGAATTTCTGTTTATCCTAATTCTGAAGAAAACATAAATAACAACAGGAATTGAACACAGAGTGTATTTAAACAAGTTATGGTCTATTCTTTTTCCCTGTTGTTAAGATTATGAAACATATATGAAATTTGCAAACATAGAAAACACAAAACACAGTTTAGAATAACTTATTGATCCAAATAAAGACACAGGAATTCTATAACAGAGCTTAGAACATCAAATCCACATTCAAACGGTCCAGTAGCAGTGCACTTCAACAACCTTTATATTAAAAAATATCAGAGTTACAACGTGGTCCAAAGAGGAAAATCTCCAACCCCGAATACATTCCTTGGGGGGGGGGGTATTTATACAAAAAGAGAGTTACAAAATATCTTTATGGATAAGATATGAAGTAATAACTTCCTTCACCTACTCTGACAGAGGAATAAATGCAAAAATAAATGTAGGAGTAATTGTGGCTATGCTGGCTGCTTTAACTGACAAGATATTTTTGACTTTTCAACACAGGAATTCGGTTGGTAGTTGTGTCTTTAATTTGCATTCCTGCATTGCTGTCCTGATCCTTTCACCTGCTCTTGATTTAGCTTTAATGCGTCCTGATCCTCGCTTGAGCTCCTTACTCTATATCTGCCACATGTCTTGCTATTTGATCAAGTGTAAATAGACAGAAAGATCCAAATTACCTAAGTAAAATTTCCAGCATACTCTGCCACCACTGGTCAGTAGGAAACTGATGTCTTTGTATTTTCACAAGTGTTTCATCAGCCTCAGTATACCTGTAAAAGTTAGGCTTGACTTCAAAAAGATGATTTATTTCATGTTCTATATAAATTTTTTTTTCCAATTTGTCATATAAACTCTGTTCGAAAGGAGGTCCTGTGTCTTCTGAAGTGCTGGATGATGCAGTGATCTGATTTGTAACATACATGTTTACCCTGTGAGCATACTGCTGATGTGATAACAATTTTTGATTGCTGGTTAGCAAACTGGTTAGACACTTCTACTGCAAGATTGTGAATTTCTTTGTGAAGGCATTAATGTCCATCTGCATCTCTTGGCACTTCCTTTCCAAAGTCTGTACAAAATTTCTCATTGTTAGCACCTTCTTCACTGTCAAAATGGTGCCTGCCCTATCCGAGATCTCCAAAGCTGCTAGCTGTTCTTTAGTATGGGTATTCAAAAAATGGATTAACTTATTGGCCTGCTCAGGCATATTTCCCAATGATGCCCTAGCCCTTTGAATTTGCTCTTGTGCCCTTTCTATCAATTCAATTTGTTCATGGATTGTTTGAATTGATTGCCATTGGTCAGTAATGGACTCGCCAATCTTGGTCCACAAAATCATTTTAATGTCTGCCAGAGGTTTATGCAAGGTGAGATCCTTTTCCAATGATTTCACCTTGTTCTCCAGGGCCTTCACCTCTCTGGTTTTCTCTACCACTGTTATTTTTGACTTATCATAGCTCACCTCTAGCTTGGCTAGTCTTTCTTTTGCCTCTTTGAGCTCTGACATTTGAGCTTCTAGCTCTTTCACTGCTTTCATCATTTCTTCCATCCTCATGCTGGTCTCTGGCTCTGTTGTTGTTGCTGCTGAAGCATCTATAGCTGCTATACCTATTGTTGATGCTGGCTTAGTGGGAGGGATTGCTGCTGTGACTGTGGGGGGAGCAGAGATAATTGTTGGAGCTGTTTCAGGTGGCTGGGAGGTCGATTCTCCCTGCTTGGTTTGCAATGCTTTCTCCAATTCTTGCTTTGTTTGATTCAACCTTTGATTCATCCTCATCAACAGATCCGTTACATCTTCTTCTGCCTTTTCCTGTGCCAGTTCTGTTGTTTGTGGATGCATGGTGACAGGCATCTTCAATTGCTTCCTGAGGGCAGCAATATCTTCCTCCTTCTTCTTTATCAGTGCTTTGATGCCCTTGGCATCCTTGGGATCATGTCCCAACTCAATAATTATTTCTTCCAGAGTCTTTATTCTGTTGTCTTTGGCTAAAGAGGAGATCTTCTCCAAATCCAATTGAGCAGATGTGTTACTTAATGATTCTTTCAATTGGTAGGCCAGCATTGCCTTGTCTGCCAATGTAGCATAGACCATTCACCCGTTTGTTTGTGCAATTCTATTTGGTCCATTGGGTGTATATCTTTGGCAAGGACCTCTAGATTGGTCCTTATGTAGTCAGCTGCAGACTGTGGTTGTTGAACCTTAGGCTTAAAATGAGTTAAAATCATTTTCTCCTCCTTAATATCATAAGCTGCCATTAGTCTTTGCTATTTGGAGGGTGTCATTTTGAGAAATTGATCATACAGCTGAATTCTCAATGACTCATTTTGGGCCCTAATCTCCATAAATGATTGTTTGATGTCAGATCGTTTCTTATTTTGCGATCTTGATGAGGAGACTTCCATTCCATGCTGCCTCTCCACTTCTTATCTGTGAGAGCTAGTGGATGTCTGTTGGCTGATGGCCTTCTCTCCTCTTGTGCTTTCTGTGATTTCTTCCACAATGTCCTCTTCAGGTAGAGGATCTACCCTTTATCTTTTGGCCTCTTGCTTTTCTGTTGACCCACTTGCAGGTGTGGTCTCTTCTCGGTCTCTTTTCTTACTTCTCTCCTCAGGAAGTGGATTCTGCAGTGCTGGTACTTCTGGTGCTTGTGCCTGTAGTGAAGGGGCTTGCCCTTGACTGTGTTCTTTTGAGGTAGTTGGCTGTTCTTCCATTGTTTCTTGCTCTACAACTACTAACTCCTTGCCTTTTGCTGTCCCTGTTGTTGGTGTAGTCCTTTCTTGGGCAACTTGTTGTGAAGTTGTAGCAGTTGATGAGCTTTCCCCGGTTTGTTGTGGTTTTTTGAATCAATGTTGATAATATCGGTATCGGGAAAATATCAGCGAGGGTCCAGAAAATAGCTTATCGGCAATATCGGAAAATATCGGCAAGCATAAAAAATAATTTTTTCAAATTTTTAAATATAGCTGATATTTTCAAAATATCGCGATATTTTGCCGATATTTTCCGATATTTGCCGATGTTTTGAAAATATCGCAATATTTTCAAAAGAGAAAATATCGCGATATTTTCTTGGAGACATATCGTTTTTCCGAAAATATCGCGATATTTTCGAATATCCTCGATATATCGCCGATATTATCAACAGTGTTTTGAATGACACCTGCCCAAAAGAATCTAAGTCAAGAGTTTTTTCTAGATTTTTCATAGTTTGTTCCATTTTCTCTTCCTCAATAAACTCTTCAACTAGTGTGCCCTCCACCCACTCATCTTGGTTGGCAAACTGTTCTATGTCAGGGATGCTGCAATGTTCATTGGGTGCCAACCTATATTTTACCCTTCTTGCATTGATAAAGCCGTTTGGGTCATAGGGTACCCACCAAAAGCTTCTCTTGAGTCTGAGTGTTTGACCCAATATTTCATCAGCATCCTTCCATCCCCCTTTCTTGTTCATAACATAGGGGCCTAACTGGTCTCTCAATTTTAATTGGGCCTTTTTCTTTGTGCTATGGAAGCGAGTTAGATCTGAATTGATGAATTGCCTGAAATACTCCAAGGCAAATAGTCTCATTGGCACATATCTTGGCAGCTTGTAGGGGCATAGCTCACAGCCATATATCCTCAGAATAGTGTGATTCTGGTAAAAGTACCAGTCACCTATTTTATAGTTTTTGGAGAGCTGTAGTATTTTTTGCATATCATGTCAGTCTAGGAGGAGGAGTTCTCATCAGGAGAGAAGAGACTGGGTATACAAACATATCAATAAACTCACAATAAGAGTAGGGAGAGCTGTGGACTTCATGAAAGATTGAGGTCCAAAAAATCACAGACCTTATTTCCCTTTTATGGTCCAATTTTCTAATGGGGAATTGGAAGATATCTGGTTGATAATATAAGAACAGATGATAGATATAGGATGAATATTTAAAGATTCCCTCCTTGTCTAGATTCAACAATTGGTCATGTATCTTGTTGGCAATAAATTTGGCATAGTTGTATTTGAAAGCAGGGGGCTGCCCTGGGGTAAATATAGACATCAAAACCAATATAGTTTCATCAATATGTTCACTTGTCTTGAACCCCAGAACAAAATATATCATATCAAAAACTAATCTACCCACTTCATTGAAAGAGGAATAGTGAAAAGGAGGTGGATCCTTAGGCTGGCGATCTGCTCTCATAAACACGGACAATTCTGGTTATCTCTGAGATGGAGAGTTTGGGACCTTCATCCAGCAAGAATTTCATAGTAAGAGGAAACTGGAGGTGGGTTGGTTTGAAGTTCAACATTTGGTTTATGGAGTCAGGAGTAGTATGAAAGAGGGTAGTTCCAGATGGAGTCTTAACTGCCCTTTTAGTTGGCTCATAGTTCTCACAGCAGAGGTGAATTATCTCAGGGAAAATATTGACAGAGGGGAGGTAGTATATGGGTAGATTTGATTCCCATATGCCATAAACATCATTTTGGTTTAAGTAACTATTTCTGAGCTCACAGACTGCTTGCAGATGGTTTTGGTAGCCTACTAAGTCTTGGATTAGATAGACTTTATCAGCTAAGGGCAAATGTTCCAATTCCTTATGGGGTGCATTAAGAGGAGTGATATTCAAGGCTACTGGGCCTTCCATGGATAAATTCTGTTGCCTTTAAAATTGGAATTTTTTGGCTCTGTGTAAGAAAAACAGGCAAATAACAACTCTGTGGATTTTCTCCGGGAATTTCATCGTTGAAATTGGTTTGTTGGCTTGAATTTAGCTCCATGGACAGAACTTAGCTGAAGAGATAGAACTTGTGGGCTTCTTTGGCTGCAATGGGCGACAATTATGGGCAAAAGGCAGTTTTCAGGGTTCCTTGGAGAATTTGAAAGGCCGAACGAGCTCAATTTTAGCTTAGTGTGTGGATTTGAGGTGAAATTTGGCAAGACAGAGGTTATGGTGGGTATTTTGGCAGTATTACAGTGTTTTTCTCTTCAAATTATAGGTTATGTGGCCAATTTTACAGAGAAAACGAATGAAAAATAGGGTCGGGAGAAAATTGTTGTAAATACCTATTTTCTCGACGGAATGGTCGATTTGCAGGTGACCAGATGAGCCGAGGGGTCAAGCTGTGGGGTAAAACTGCTGGGTGGCGGACTGTATGGTGAGAAATGCTCTTTTGGACGTAAATCAACATGCACTGGTCGCTTGGAGAAAACAAATAGAAATGGGTAAAAATAACGTTTTCACCCCTTTTTACCCGAATTTTGACTTTGGCGGGTTTTGGTGCGCTTTTGTCTGATGACATCAGCATGATGTAATTTTGTCGTGTAGCGGGGTACGAATGATGACATGGTAGGTGATGTGGCGGGCGACGTGGTGGGTGATGTGTCAGGTGACGTCAGCAGATAGACGAGAGGCAACGGGGGTGACATCATCAGATGACGTGGGCATGACGTCAGCAGGGAGGCAGTGGGGTGGTAAGTGGTATTCCCCACACCGCCTTTGGAGGAAAGTGGTATTGGGGGAGTAGGCTCTGAACACGCTGGGCGCCTGACACGCGTCCTCGGTATGGCGGAAATACCGCCCATCCCCCAGACACTATAGTTCGGCATATGAGGGCTTCCGATATCGCCGACTTCCGTTGGATCTGTCGATGATGATCGGACGGCTGGCGGGTAATGAAGGTGGTGGCGGGTTATCTCTGGGGGACTCACTATAATTTTTCGTGTTTTGTAATGTTTTGCGGTGTATTCTAGACTTTGGTTAAATGGGTTTTGCGGGTTTAATATGCGAGTTTCGGCTGTTTATTTAGCCAGAGTCTAAACAAGTCTCGATGGGGCATGTGGAAGGTTGTTATTGGCCCCGGGTGGACCAATAACTCCCGACAAAACTTTAAAATATAGCTATAGTTAGCCAAGGGTCGAGGTATTAGATATTTAGGGATTTTGTGTATTTTTATATAGTAAGGGAGGGGAAATATTCACATAGGAGCTATATAATAGTGTTAGTAGGTTAATATGACTATGTGGAATGGATTTGTATGGATTAGGCTAAGTTTATAGAGTGAAAGCTTAGGCATTGGGGGAATGAAAGGATACTAAGTTGTGAAGTTTAGGAAACTTGGAAAAATGGAATAAAGACATTTTACACAAGAAATGTGGCTTGTTTTTCTTAGGTGAAAACACATTTTCACTTAGTTTTTCTATGAGATGAAATGGACTAAAGGCAATGAGCAGATCACATTGTCCTTGGGGGGAATGTTAGTAAGTGTTTCTTGGAAAAATGGGGAGGGGAATTAGTCATGCTCCATTTGTTTTGTAGCCACCTTGCCATGGTGCCTTATGATTTTTATGAGATGAAAACTTGTTCCAAAGGAGAAAATTGCTCATAAACTTGCTTCTATACCATCAAAACTACCTACCCAACCTAGTATACTTAACATTTTCTCTTCATTTTCATTGGGTGCATTTGAACTAGAAAACCCTTATTCTTCTCTTTTCTTTTAGCTGCCCTCCTATCTAAGTCTACCCTTCTCTCTTCCAGGGCTTAGATTAAGCTGTTGAGACCCTTTGCTTCCCTACCTAACTACTTGTCCGCCAAGCTTGAATTGTTTGTACAGACCTTTATTCTTTATTCTAAGACAAGTAAATTCAAACATGATCTAGCCAGGATTAGACTGTCTGGCTATTCATCAACTGTGGAAAGAGTCAACCACCTGTATATAGTGAAATTATTCAAAATATGGAACCTTTGCAGCATGGAAAGGATGAAAATATTTAGCACTTCTCTAGTCAATCATGAAAAATGAAACCTATTGGTACAGGAAGCTAACACACACCATCGGCATGTGGGTCAGGAATAGGTTTTGGAGGATCAATGGAAGGCCTAGGGGCATTAGGAAATACTTCTTGGAGTGTACCCAACTGTGAATAGATCAGATCCAACTTTTGGGTAGCTAAAATAACTTGTTCCTCGGTAACAACTCTAAACATAGACACATCCTTAGAAATTTGAGGTTGGAGAGATCAGATGAACCATTTATGTAATATCTCATTAGGTAACTTGGTTCTCACCAACCTCTTACGACGATGCCACTCATGAATATGATCATAAATTAACGTGACATTGTCTTGTTTGAAATTAGACAAGAGGCCAGAGTCAATGTCATACAGAGTATGTAACTAGAAGTGTGTCAGAAATGGTTGATATAGGGAGGAAAATTCACTGTAGGATGCAGTATCTAACTCGATATACCACTTTGCAGCTTCCCCAGTTAATGTACATTGGGACATGAGAAGTTTAACAGAATCATCCACCAAAGAATTGGTTGAGAACCACAAATGATAACTGGTAATGTGAGTGGATGGATTCTCCCAGGGTTTCCTTCAAACTTGGGAATATCTGATGGTAATTTGGAGTGCATAGGTGGCCACCAGGCATCATGATAGATGGGGTCAATAGTCAATTTCACAAAATCTGGTAAATCAAAGGAAGATAATAATGGATTGTGAAGTTGACTAAATGGATCATAGGCAGGAGGATCCCTTGACCAACCGTGTGGTCTCCCCATATAAGGAGTAGAATGATGCATTTGTTGGTTAAGGAAAGGGTTCACTCCAACACAAGACTACTGCGGGCCAGAATGACTAGTAAATGGATGTTCCCCCTGGGGTATGTACCTCCAGAGAGAAAAGGACCATCAAGAGCCTGACCTCTTATGGGGTTGTACCTAGGAGTAAAATAAGGAATACTCTGTGCAATAGGATTGAGATAAGGAGGATAACTCGTGTGAGAGACAACATAGGCAGCGGGGTTTCCCCCAGGTAAAACAACCACTCCAAGGAAATTATTCATAGGTGGCGCCCCTCCAGGGAAGGTAATGGTAGTTGGCACCCTCCAAAAGTGAATTGTACCGCACTTGTGACATACTAGAAGCAATGTTTCCCCTAGGATGACCAGGAACAATTGATGATCCCCTCCACATATTTCCGGAAGTAACCACACCTAACTGAGGAAAATGAATTGTTGGTTAAGCAAAGCTGAGTGAAAAGATTCTTGATCCTAATGGCTGACTAAGAGGAGGCACCATGGTTGACATAGGAGATGATGTGGGCATGGAAATGTTCGAGAAAGTTGCAGGAGCTATAGATGAGAATGGTGGAATGCATTTAGAAGAAGTGAGAGGTGTGGACAAAGGAGTAGCTATAGCCACACTAAGAAGCGGTAATGATGACATAACAACTGACATTGCTGAGGCAAAAGGTAAGGATGTCTTAGAGTCTACCATAGGATAGATAACTGACAAAGGTACAAAAGTATATGTGTAGAACCATCAGGATTTATCCGCAACAACACAGGTCCTAATGGATCGGTTAAGGGTGGATTTGCAGGAGTAGTAGAATCATCCGCTAAAGTCTCAACAAAGATCAACAGGACTAGGTAAAGACTCCAATACTATGTGTTGGTCTAAGTCTTGATCACCGACAGGAACTCTCTGCTTCAACGAACCATTGGCATGCACAAGTCCAACTGGCACTTGATGTTGTTCTCTGCCTTGTGGGCCTACCGAACCTCTGTGAAGGACGCCATTGGTTTCACTCCCTTCCAATTGGTTTATGGGCTGGAGGCTACCCTTCCCATCGAGTGCGAGATCCCTTCTTTAAAATTAGCCGTCGAATTACTCCCCGACACTACTCCGGTAGAGGAACGCCTTCTTTACCTGGAATGGCTAGACGAGACTCGTCGACTAACCTCTCTAGCTATCGAAGCATAGAAGAAGAGAGTGAAAACTCACTTCAATCATACTGTTCATCCTCGTTCTTTTGTGAGGGAGATTTAGTCCTGCTCTACGATCAAGCCAATGATAAGCTGGGGGCAGGAAAATTTGAGCCCATGTGGCATGGGCCTTATATTGTAAAGCGATTTTTGCAAAAAGGGGCCTATGAGTTAATTGACTATGAAGGGAACCCTCTAGATAAGCCCCGAAATGGGCTTTACTTGAAAAAGTACTGTGCATGAATTTCAGGCACTCTGATTTGTACATATGTGTGTTTTAGAAAGTGTTGCGTGTGCGTGTTTTCATGTTTTTTGGCTTGGTGTGTCGGCGTGATTACCGCTTATTGTGTCCTTTTGCTTCTTGTGTAGATGTCTGGTGTGCCTTACGTTGGTTTCGCCGATGGTGCCTCCCATAGTACATGCAACTTGTCTTCTGCGGCATGGGTGATCTACGATCCTCATGGTGAGCTAGTAGACATTCAAGGTGTTTGTCTAGGTTGTACCACGAACAATGTGGCTGAGTATAGCGCAGTAATTGAGTTACTAGCCGAGGTGATCAATCTTGATATTTGAACATTGGTGGTGAACTTGGATTCTCAGCTTGTCGTCCACCAGCTCAATGGGCGTTATTTCGTCAGAGACCATCAGATTCTAAGGCTATATCTATGTATTAAATTGTTGGAAAGGAATTTTGATTTCATCACATATCAACACATTCCAAGACGATTAAATACGTTGACTAATGCATTAGTCAATTATGTATTAGATAGACATTTGCATAACATGTAACCAAAACAACAAATAGAAGCATAAAAAAAACAATAAACCATAGGAAGATGTCTCTCTCTCTCTCTCTCTCTCTCTCTCTCTCTATCTATCTATCTATCTATATATATATATATATATATATATATATATATATCGTGTGGTGCACCGAGGCCCTCAAAAAATAGATGTATATGTCCAAGTAGAGTCTGTGCTCTCCCTACATTTGAGACACATGTCTCTCAAAAGAATCATCAACAAAAAATAGACCTAGGCATCTACTGTGGTGGGTTGTGCTCCCTATAGCACAACACCGCCCGTGCCACCCACCTCAACAGGTGGTGTGCCCTGGGTCTCACCCCAACTGTATGGATCTACAGTGCTACGGGTACCTCCTTGACCCCTTGGTAGTCAGGGATCCCCATCATCAGTTCCTCAAGGTTTCCGACCATCGTCTCCACCTCGTCATCTGCCGGGGGAGCCATGGCTAGTGCTACGATGCCTCCGGACCCAACCCAACGGGTCATACTGGTTCTACATCTGCAATTCCACAAGTGTTTATCATTAGGACATATACATGAAAAAATAAAAAAACATCATAAAAAAAAAAATGCAAAAAAATGTGTGATCAAGTGTCTTACCACCATCATCCCACTGCTTGCCATCAGGTAGCTGCATGTCGGGATCTCCACGGAAGTCCATGCCTGCATACGGCCGATCCTCAACAAAGATCACCTGACGCTCCAACCACTCTCGAAACAGTATCCCCCACGATACTGGTCGCCCACCACCTCCTCATGGCAAGACATGCCCCCACCATGTAGCTCTGGTCTCACATGGTTTGGGCACGTCTAAACCCATATCTTGAAGCTGCAGTGCCGGCACCCGCTCCAGCATGAGCGAGACTAAGATGGAACCGTAGACAAACTGTTTTGTCTCCCCTCAATGACATCTGGTAAGCTGCCTTTTCATGTTTGCCGTCACCGTGTCGGCCCAGTCATACATCGTTGGGTCTAGACATTCGAGAGCCAGCTGGAGATGGGTCTTCGAAGCCTCATGTTGGGCTTGGGAGCTCGCTGCCCATGTCACCATGAATAACATGGCTCGAAGAATCACGTCGTTCACTGTCGGGATTGCCACCTTCCCTCTCTTTGTTTTTCGTGCCCCTGGGCACACCCGAGCCATGAGGGTCTCTAGTGATTCGTCCCTAGGATGTTGGCCCTCTAAGATCGGCCTCACACCCCGATGGGACAACCCAGTCAAAAATTAGATATCTGTGGCGTCAAATTCAATCTCTCGGCCTCAGATAATGAATCTCTCATCTGTAGGATTCCAGGCCCAGATCAATAGCTCCAGCAAATCGGGCTGTGACCGGAGGTGAGGAGTAAGGAAGAATTTGAGTAACCCGCATGCTCACAATGTGTTTCGGCACCCCACATCGGCAAAATCTTGGATATCATTGTCATCGTGCGTTTATTCTTGCTAGACGAACGCCATATAGCCTGCATGATGAAGAAATTCCATTAGAACCCTTGTTGCAAAATTTTGAATGTTGTTTTTATAAAAAAATAGTCGCGTGGCATCATCGCGGCTGTTCCTAAAACAGACGCGATGACCATGGTATGCTAATGTTAATTTCTCCCGATCATCGCGGTAGTACATCACTTTTCCGCAATGATCGGGTCGTGGTCTGTGTCAATTTTTATCGGTCATCGCGGACCCGAAGGCAAAACCCGTGATGATTGAGAGCGGAATTCGTTTTGAAAAAACTGCCTAAAATAACACATCCCACGGTCAAATGCAGTAAAAAAGACATTGAATTGAAGCGTAAGATGAAATCCACCTACCTGGAAGAAGTTTCGGGACAAACGGTGGACGAATGGGCCGGAAATGAGCTCGCCAACTTCGGTGCTCCAAAATGCTCTACAGTGCATAAACAGTGACAATGGTAAAAAACCAATGGTAAAACCCCTTTATATAGTAATTTTTGGAAAATAAAATGTTATATTTGATAAATGTGGGTTTTTTCCTCTTCTTTACCATATGTTTAAATTAAAATATCATTTTTCTAAGCTATGTTGTTTATTTCATATCGAATGGGTTTTATGTGTGACGTGTTTTGTGTAGATCTATAGGTGATGGAGTTCCACTTGATCCCTGAAGTCATATTTAAGCCCTTTTCTGACTCAAAACATGAAAATATAGCCGAGTCATCCCTCTTGACTCGTTAAAAGTAAACAAGAGGCGGTCACCTTTAAGCTCTTTTCTGATCGTTTAAATGAGAAAATATTGCTGGGCCTTTGTCATTTCAGGCTCGTTAATGGTTACGAAACAACGTGATTTCGGTCGCATTTTTACTTTTTCAGATCGAAGTCAATGATTATGAAAATTACTCCTCGATTGTAATGGTTGGGTAGTTCTTTCGAGTATTGTTTTATACTTTTTCGGGCTCGAGAGACACAACTTTACGAAAAAGGACCCCCTTGGAGTTTTATTTTCCGTGTCTTTTTCAAACTCCCTAAACATGAAAAAGACTTCGAGTTTTTCCTATGTCAGACTCGTTAAACCCTGATGACATTGGACTCGTCACCATAACGAGACTCGAGCTTTTCCTCCCTAGGGCTTGTTAAACTATTACTAGGTTGGATTCAATAACAGGTTTTTCGTCGATTATCTATGGCAGTGAGTCACTCTTGAACATTGAAACTTCTGCTTCTTGTCGGGTTGGGACATCCATACTCGTCATTTGGCCTTCCATGGGTTTGGGTTGTCATTTAGCCTCATTCCATCTGATTCACTTCATTGTCATCAAGCCTCTGATCCATTGGTACCTAAATGCTGTCGCCGTTTTCATCGTGCTGCAAGCCTAACTAGGTTGTAAGCTTAGTCATCATATGATTACGGAAATGCTTGCCATGATCAGTGATGATGGCCTAAGGGACTCCGAACCGTGAGATGACATGATTAAACAAGAACTGCGCTGTTGCGTGACCATCTTCAGATAGTGCAGGCATCGCCTCAACCCATTTTGTGAAGTAATCAATGGAAACGATGATATACCCATGCCCCCCGACCGAGCGAGGGTTACAGGTCATATAATCAATGCTCGATTTTACAAAAGGGCCGATGGTAACAACAGGGTGCAATGGAGTGGGGGGGGCACACATCTTCTGCTGGTAGATTTGGCACTCATGACATGAACGGACGACAAGAATGCAGTTCTTAAAGATGGAGGGCCAAAAGTAACCGATGCGGAGGATCTTTTGAGCAGTAGCATATCCAGACATGTGACCACCACAGGCGCCAGAATGGAAGTCATTTAAAACTCACCCAGCTTCCTCGAGCGTTAAACATCGGTGGAGAACAGAGTCAGCGCCGATCCGGTACAGGGTGTCCCCAATAATATGATATGGCTGAGATTTATGGCGAATCCGTCGTCAAGCATCCTTAGATATCTCGGGATGAAAAGAGGACATCTATAGATAGACAATGATATCCCCGTACCAGGGATCGAGGGTGTTGATTGAGAAGAGGGTTTCATCCGGAATATGGTCCTCTAACCGAGAGGGCAAGGTAAGAGATGGCAAAGAGCACAACAATTCAACAAAGATGAGGGATTTCTTGGACTTGGTGGTAGCGAATTCCAAGTCGAACTCTTGGAGGATAACAATCCACTTCGAGTACTTTCCCCCCAGCAGTTGACGTGATAGGATGTACGTCATCAGGTTGCAATCAGAAACCACTGTCATAGTGTGCAATAAGATATAATGGCGGAAACGTTGGATGGCACAAATGGCGGCCAATGCCAACTTCTCGATGTGAGCGTATCGAGATTCCGTATCTAAAATATTGCGGCTGAGATAATAAATGATGTGCTCAGTGTCATCGTCATCATCTTGAACGAGAACCATGCCAATAGTGGTATCGACAACGGCGAAATACAGAGTGTAGTCGTGATGATAATCAGGAGGACGCAATAATGGAGCCGAAACAAGGAGAGCCTTGAGATGCTTGAAGGACTCATGAGCAGCGACATCCCAACGAAAAGGGGTGTCCTGCTTTAGTAACCGCATGAAACCTTTATCCACCTCGGCATAATTCAGAATGAAGCGTTGTAAAAAAATTTCTTTGCCCTGCAAGCTCTGCAATTGCTGCAAAGAAGCAGGGGGAGGAGATTCAAAATGGCCTCGACCTTAAGGGGGTCCAAATGGATGCCCTCTCGAGAGATGATGAACCCGAGAAGTCTACCAGATTCTATGCAGAAGACACACTTATGTGGATTGAGCCGGATGCGGTAGTGTCGACAGCGGAGAAAGATTTCGCGAAGGTGGGTGGGATGGTCCTGGCGTTTCACTGAATGAGTAGGTAGATCATCTAGGTAAGTCTGCATGATATGTCAAATATCATGGAATGCATAAGACATCGCGCGTTGGAATGTAGCACCAGTGTTCTTCAAATCGAAAAGAAGCTTTTTATAGGCGAAAGTGCCCCACAGACAGATAAAGGCAATTTTGTGCTGATCGACGGGTGTGATATTAATCTGGTTATAACTAGCAAAACCATCCATGAATGAATACATTTCACTTCCGGCACACTCATCAATGAGTTGGTCAATGAAGGGTGTGGGGTAGTTATCCTTGGGACATGCTCGATTAATATCACGGTAATCAACACAGACCCTGATGGTGCCCTACTTTTTATTGACAGGGACAATATTGGAAACCCAATCTGTGAGTGGGATGAGGTAGATAAAACCAGCCTTAAGAAGCTTATCAACTTCCGCTTTAATGGCTGTAGCCTTTTGGGGGTGCATGGGGCGTAAACGCTGTCAGACAAGCTTAGCTCCCGGATACGTGGGTATCTCATGCACCACGATACTTGGGTCGATGCCGAGCATTTCTTCGTAAGACCAAGAAAACACGTCACGAAATTCGCGAAAAAGACCAGTATAGAGTTGAATCTCCTCAGGAGTACAAGTTACTCCAACATGGATATGCTCGACAATCCCTGGTTTAGCAGAGATGTCGATCAGATGGGTTTGCGTGATGTTTCCCATGTTCCCTTCAGAGGACACTTGATAAACTTGAATGGGTATCTGAAGGGGTTGTGAGAGGATACAAGGAGCAAACTGGTCGATACTGGCAAGCATTTCCCGGTGGGCAGGGAGGAATGAGGAACAATGGTGGAGATTGGACCAAGGGAGTTCCTCGAGAGACAATGTCTCGATAATGGCTTCATCAGAAGGAAATATTTCCTTTAAAGGATCTGAAGAAGCATAGTCTCCAAGCCAAGGGGAATGAGCATACGAGTCAAGAACTCTACTCAAAGGAGCAGATTCAGGGGGGGGAGTCGACGCAGAAACAATTTCAACGTAGTTGAGCTCGGCAGGACTCAATGGCATCTCATCGCCCCAAGATTCTACCTGATCACTGGGGGGAAGAATCCACGGATCAGATCAAATGGAAATCATATTAATAGGAGCGAAAGTTGGAGGTGGGAGCGAAAAGACACCCATAAGGGCAGGATCTTTAAACAGCCCAGCTCCCATGCTCTCTAATGGAATGGAGGTATGCTCCATAAAAGGCATGTTGCCTTCAGAAGAGGAGGCGAAGAAAGACAACTGGTCTACTGTGACAATATTCCCTTGAAGAGGGAAACGAATGACACGAAATAGAGATGAAGCCACGGCTCGCATGGCATATGTCTAGCTTCGGCCCAAAAGGAGGTTGTAAGTTAGATTAGCATCAACGACTTCAACTTCCACTTCAACAGTCTTCCCTTCCAAAGTAATCGGAAAACGTTGGAGTATACCATAAAGGCGAGACTCTCTCCCATCAAAGGCTTCCAAGGTCATAGGAGACTGACTCAGAGTTGGAGAACCAATAGCCTTCCAATAAGCAACAGACATGATGCAAGTTGAAGTGCCCTCATCAATGACTGTACGATGAATCATTTTAGAGTTGATCATGACCTGGATAAGGAAGGAAATCTGGTGAGGGAGTCTTGGTACATGGCTTTCGAGATCAAAAGTGATCAGATCCGAGTCAGCCGGGTCGATGCCACCGATAGCCGATAGCAAGGACTTCCTTTGGGAGGGGTAGCTCTGGAGAACTTCTAGAGTAGACATACCTGACGGAGCCTGGGTTAAGTCCTCAATGATGCTGTAGTGCCGAGCAACTTGAGAATTAGGGTTGTAAGAAGATTTCCTGAGTACACCTTTAGGAGGGGGTTGGATAGGCGTCTCAGTGCTAGGTATTTCGATATGGAGTGGACCAGAACTGGATGGAGGAGTGCTAGAGGGGACCTCAGGCTCTTTCCCGGTAGGCGACGAATATTCTTTTGCTCGAGTGCTAATGTGAACGGGGATCGTCCCAGCCATGAACACTTGAGAACCAAAGGGAGAAGAGGATTGGGATGGGTCAGCCACCATTTGCGTTTGCTATGAGGGGAAAGGTTCTTTTAGCACCTTAGGAGTCCTAGGAGCACCTTTCAACAAGAAACTAACTTCAGACCGCCTAGGGCAGTCTTTGGTATAGTGATCCTCGTCACAGATAAGACAAGGATACTTGGGCTTGTGTTTGGTTCCTTCCTCGGAGGTTTATGGGAATCTTGCTTGGGTTGATCAAATTTATTTTTCCCTTTTCCCTTCTTTTTTCCTTTCGAGGCTTTGTCCGCCGTGGTGGACTGGATGGCATTAACCTCAGAAGTATTTCCAGAATTAGACACCGCCCGAGAAGAATTTTCATTCGAAGCATTCGACTTTTGCTTCCCAGGGTTTGCGGAAGATTTCTTAGAGAATGGATTTACAGAACTAATGACACCGTCAACGGATGGCTTTGTCAGTGCTTTGGAAGTTCCGGGCCTCGGGGCATCAGGCAAATAATCATATAACATACCGGACTGGGAGTAGACCAAGTCAAGGTATTGAGCACACACAATAGCCTGCTCCTCAGTTACACATGCTCCCATAGCAATGTCCCATGCGATTGGAGGGACAAATGAGGTCGTAAACCAATTGGTCAGGAGCTGATCAGGAATCCAAAACTTAATCAAGCGACGACGCCATCTCCACTCATGGATGTGATTGGAGATGTGTGTGGACATATCCTGTTTAAGGGCCGTGAGGAGATGTGTGCCTGTCTCATACCAAATCAACAATTGAAAATGAGTTAAAAATGCCATCGCCAACGAGTTAAAATCTTGAAAAGATCCACGAGCTAGCTCAATATACCACTTAGCAGCAGAGCCAGTGGGGGTCCTTTGAAAAGGAGGAGCCGGATTGAATCATCAAGCTATGAATTTGATGAACACCATAGATGATAAGTCATAACATGGGCTTGGGGGTCTTCTCCAGCTTTGCCATCGAATTTGGGACAATCACCGGGAATCTTAGTTGGAACTGGGGGCCAATACGAATTATGGAGAATAGGATCATTGGTCAGTTTGGACACATTCGGTAGCTCAACTGTTGCTAAGAAGGGTAACTAAGGATTAAAGGACATTTGTGGCCGCGGGAAAGAGGTAGCACCAGGGTTCCATCCAATTGTTGGTTGCCCCCATTGATTTTGTCCAGACGGACTGGGCCCATAAGGGTTCTGTCTGTACGATTTTTTCCATAGGGATTATAGTTATAACTGGACGGCTGACCCTGGATCTGCCCCCTAGCATTCCATTGGTTACCAACTTGACCTGTACGAGCAACATATGGTTGCTGGTAATTCTGATAAGGACTCACCTGCATCTGTTGATAATTTTGATATGGGGCAAATTGAGCTTGCCCCTGGGATTGTTGGAAACCGTAAGGTTACTGGGCTCCATACTAAGCCTGGGGGCCGGGCTGCATTTGATAAGAGGGTTGAAGTTGAGATCCACCCTGCATTTGAAGACCAGCTTGGGTCTGGAGCCCAGACTGGGCTTGAAAATTGGGTAGAGCTTGAGAAGAAACAACCATTTTCATGCCTAGTTGAGCAGGCCCAGAGAGATGTCCTTGAGAGGATTGGGGCTGAGCCACCAGGCCAGAAGGTTGACCTAGTTGAGATTGAGTTTGGCCCATTTGCCTAGAAGGTTGAGCCTGCTGGGTAGTGGGTTGTCCTTGCACAACTAAGGGCTGTCCTGATGGACCGGATGGCTGAGTGGACTAGGCAGTTGGTTGACCTGATTGGATTTGAGGTTGACCAACTTGCCCAGAAGGTTGACCAGACTCGGCAGTGGGTTGACCTTGTTGTACGTAAGGCTGACCACCCTGCCCAGATGGTTGACCAGACTGGGCAGTGGGTTGGCCTTGCTATACGTAAGGCTGACCACCCTGCCCAGTAGGGTATCCCTGCTGGAACCCAGGTTGTCCTTGTTGCATATAAGGTTGTCCTAGATTTCTAGAGGGTTGCCCAGAAGGGTATCCCTACTGGACCCTAGGTTGTCCTGGATTTCCAGAGGGTTGCCCGAGATAAGTAAAAGATGAACCACCATAGGCCAAAGGTTGTCCCTGGAAGGGTTGTCCTTGTTGGCCTCTAGGTTGCCCTGGATAAGATTGTCTGTAATACTACTGCCCATAGGGAGGTTGCGTGTAAGATGGTTGACCTTGATAAGGTGGTCCTTGAAGATTCACAGGGGGTACTTGGCCACCACTGTAACCAGAGGTACCCCAAGCAACAACTAACGGGACTGAGACCTTAACCGTAGGTTGAGATGGCAAGGTACCGACAAGGTAAAGATGATGCCCTACGAGATCATAGTAATGGAGTGGACCTTGCGAGCCCGAATTCTGGACAGCTTGCAAATACTGATCGTATGCCCCCCTGCTAGAATGGAACCAGAAGACGGCGGGGCACTGAGCGTAGGATTGACAACTCTGGATGTAGGTGCCGATGGGTCACTATTTTCCAAACTGGGGGACGGTCCAACAAAAGTGGTCACAACCGAGGATGTAGTGACGACACTAACAGTAGGCGCTGAAGAAGCTACACAGACAGTCAGAATAGTCGGGACTGAAGTGATAGATGTATTGTGAATTTAAGGAATAAAAGACCCCAAAGTCGGAGTTATGTTGTGATCCCACATAGAACCCGTAAAGGAAGTCCTAGAACCAATAACATCCCTCAAAGCCCTATAGTGTAAGGGTAACGTGACACTGAGAGAGGTGACACTGAAGGGTGGAATCTCCGCTGAGACAGGAATTTCACCGCTCATTACAACGGATGCTTCACTCGCGATGGGGGATGTGTCATCCATGTCAGAGGAAGACATTGGGACCGAAACACTAGGAGGGGTAATAGGAATATCGTCTTCGGAAGGCTCCCAAATGGGGTTCCAATGGATATCGTAAAAGTTGTCTTTTGGAGCACGAGAGTTCAGCGGTTGGATACTCGGAATAACAGGGAGAGTACCACTACCAACCAGTGTCTCAGGAGCAACAAAAGAAGGAGACCCTTGGTCACTTGGAACGGGAGACGGGATCGATGATTCTACTAGGATGATTCAATTCAAAAATCCTAGGAAAACTAACGAGAAAGGACCCTACTCAAGCTAACGCAAACAAGATCTAACAGGGTAAGTGTGAACGTGGCCGAATAAATTTTAAGACACAAGGACACAACTTGACCTTTTCATCTTTAAAGAGTTGAGAAAAGGACCAAAAGATGACTCTAGTCACCTTCGAATGTTTAATGAGCCTGAAAT
>APFE030493567.1:196020-207064 GCA_000404065.3 Pinus taeda | reverse complement strand
TGTTGAGATTGCAACAAGATGATGAGCTTAGTGAAAAGAGTCGCCTTCACTAAGTGGGCCCGCAGGCTATTTTTGGCGCAAGTCTATTTTTAGACATATGGATCATGTCTATGGATTGCAGGTTGTTGTTTATGGATGATTGATCAAGTTGATAAAATAGATGGACTTCTATTTTTGATGAAAGTGTGAGTGATCATAGTGTGAGTGATCAAGTTTATTTTTAGACTGGCTGTCAAAAATAGAAAAGTCAAATATTATTATCTCACAATAATATTTGGACTATAAACTTAATCTTATTCTCTTGGAGCACTTCAGTTCGAGCTACGGATGTGGCACATGCAATTGCATGAAGGAAATACGTGGTTCTTATGTGTTAGTTGAATATTTGCATCATGACTTCAGTTAGAACTCAAGTGAGTTGAGTTTAGTGGACTGGAGGTGCAGTTGATGGAGTTGTGTTCAGTTTAGCTTTGTTAAACTGGTTGTATTTAGTCTAACTGGCAAATAGACTAGAGATGAGTTGGGTGAATTAGTTATTAATTAATTCCCAAGTTATTAACTCATAATACAACTAATGAATACATCAGTTAACTCAGTTGCATGTCAGTGCATGTTCAGTTCAGCAGGGACAGGTGTTAGAGAATCAGATTGCTATCAGTTGTGACTATAGTTGTGCACCAGATCTTGCAAAAATCAGGGGATTGAGTATGCCAATGAGTTTGCCCACATTGTAGCTTGTTCTCACGTGATTTAGCCAAGGAAAGACGTGGCTACCTTGGAATTATCACCGGTTCTTGTGTAGGTATTGAGCAGCAGAGGCAGGCAAGCAGCGGAAGAGATTTGAGCCAGTGATTGATTCAGATCTGAGCTGTATTGTGTGTAACAGGTGGAGCTGGTACTGGATTGCTTGTGATAAGCATTGTACTTTGTAATGTTAAATGACTCAATCATTAATATACAGATAGTTGGGGTTTTTAGCGAGATGCTTTCCCCGGGATACATACTGTGTTAATGTGTGAATGCTCTTGATGTTTTATTGTTATTGATGCTGCTATATTGATGATCAACGTAGAGGAGCTTATGTATTGTGTATGTTTTCCGCAATAGTACATGATCAGGATAATCTCTATTGAATCTGTGTTAAATTATTCAAAATTTCTACAGAACCTTTTCCTTTAGGGAGTTCGAAAAGGAGCAAAAGTGACTACTCTGGAGAACTAGGCAAAAGGTTTACCAGACAATCCATAAAACTGCATATACACATTGGCAATCGTATGAGAACCAAGGACTTTCCATATGGTAGTCAATCTTCCCGAATACTGTGTTCGGTGCATTACGGCTTGTAAGGCGGAAGACACGGCTTCCTATGGATAAAGGATGATAACCTAGTGGGGTCTCCCCATATACTCGACGGTACGTGGGAGCACAAGTCTGTACTAGACCAATATTGAGTCACAAAAGGAGGAATCACCCAACCTTGAGTGGAAACAAAAGTGACTAGGTTTAACGACGCTAGAGCACATCTCTAGCCTAAACCTCTAAATAATGTGCGTTATGTTCCAATGCATTGTTAGATTCATTCAGTTCATTTTAGAGTTGATCTTGGATTATCTTTCAGTTTTCAGGCCTTACCATATGTATATAATAAATCCTAGGATGCAGCTAGAATGCACAAAAAATCCTTTTTCTTCAATGAACACCTACTTATGAGAGGGTAGAGAGATCATTTCCAAACCAAGAAAACCAAGAAAACAATGGTATTCATTCAATGCATACAAACACCAATTCTTAAAGTGCACGGATACTACTAATGAGAGATTTTATCATTCTCTTTCCAATATGCAAACTTGAAATGAAAATTTACTTTCACTTTCATACTAAATGAATGCAAACTTTTTGATTTTGATGCCTTTAAGTCTAGAAGAAACAAACAAGAAACAAGCAAGTGTGGAAAAGCTAGGTTGATCCAAACAATTGTAATCTATGCTTGGTAGCGAAAATAAATCGAATCAATGCCAAAATTGGTTCAATAACATTCACTAAACAATCAACCGAAAAACAGGCTAAAGGGAAGGCTCAATCAAAGCAACATAAAGCCGCAAATGAACCTTGGTCAAACAAGCAACCAAGCCAACAGATTCAAGGAACTTAAAACGGAGATCTAGGTCACACAAGCGAAAAAACAATATTCACTCAACAAAGCTCACAAAGGAGTGCCTCGATCTATAAACAGTGAAAAACAAGTCATCAAGCAAGTGAAAAAAACAAGGGGCTAGCAAGACTGATGGATTCAGGAGGTAAAATTGAACAAAATCAATTCTACAACAATTAGTGCGAGTAATACACAGGCAAAGAGCGCTGATGAAGCAACTACTTCAGCAACAAAGTGATGTCAGCGCGGGAATACGCGACTTTCCCGCGATGGTCTGATTTCTAGAACCGTCGCGACTGTTAGGCGTAATTACGCGATGAACAGAATATTACAAAAGGTCGGGCGTGATGACAACATGACTATTATAATTAAATCCGTGATGAAGCTAAAAAACAGTGACAGGCGAATCAAAACTCCCAAATCAAAGACAATCAATCTTTCAATCCAATAGGGGTGTTCCTAGATTAACCCAGGAAACTCAAAGGATCGATAACCAATCCCCAAAACTTCAAAAACAAAAAGAACAAGGCAAGAAAAAATAAGAAAAACAAAGGCTAAAGCTCCTCCCCAGTGGAGTTGCCAATTTGTGATGCAGGAAAGTGTTCCCTCTACGGACAGAGGCAACCCCTTTAGCCCTAGAGTGGGTCTAGTCACAAACAAGGACAAATCAACAATAGCTTTCCTTAAACAGTTCAAGTTAGAGGCCTACCTCAACCGGTGGTCGATGGAGTTCCGTCGCGCTGCTCCAGCTTCCACTTCCTTCTCCTCAACAAGTGATCAATCTGAAACAAAGTAAAGGAAATACAACAAAGCACGTAACCGGATACAACAATGAACTATTTACTCACAAAGTCAAGAAGTCATGAGCTATCAAGTACATTACATACAAAACATAAGAAAACATCATTGATTGCATTAATAATGAAATAAGAGTCGACTTACAACCAAAGTTTTGACGTCACAAGCCTTCTCAAAGAAGAGTCCAGCCAGCATGTTCTTCAAGCATTCACTCTTTGAATATGAATCTCCCAACATACAAGAGTTCTATCACTCACAAGTTTTAGACAAGATCAAGGGTACCTTACAACCTTCCACAAACTATCAACAATTCCACACTTATCACACTCACACCAGCTATCTAGCAAACTCACAAAGCACTCACAACACTGCTCAACTAGCCAACTATCAAACTGTCCAACTAGCCATGCATAACAATGGTGAGAGTTCAAATAGGAGAAGGAGTCTACATGAAAGGTGGAAAGGAGAGCTTATCATCAAGGAAGGTAGCACAATTGATGTAACTGCCACACCAGGGAAGGAAGGGTGACATAAACAAGGCCAACAACCAGGTCTGGAGTCATCTGGAAGGCCAGCTGTTGGAACAATTCTCTCAATCTGGATCATCACGGGCACATAACTGATCTTCAGTACTGACATCGCAAGTGATTAGTGTAGATAGTTAGATCATCAGTGAAGGGACCATAAGGACCTGCGCTGATGCATAAAATCGAGCCATCGTGGGATTCACGTGTACTTCCGCGTTGGCATCGCGGTCTATCTGTTCATGAGTGCTTATTAGCGCTTTTATTCAGCCAAAAGTCGCGATGAGGCAGTAAACTTTGGAAAAGTGGGTCAATTGGCAGCACGGGGAAGCATTTTTCTGTCATAAGCATGTTTGATTTGGACACATGACACAGTGAGAAGACCAGGAGTGAAAGCGGTGATAAATTACTGTGTAACACTCTCCGTGTAGGAGTAATAAGTCCACCTTGTTAAGGAGGCAAATCATCAAGACAACGTGGCTATTGACAAACAAATTCAACAACGATGATAAATTATAAATTAAACACGATTATGTTAGTGAAAACACCCTAAGACTAAAAATACTGACTTGGACCAAACATCACACACTAGAAACGTCCTAAAAGACAGCATACGCATACCAAAATATAAAGAAGCTTGCGGTGGAATAGTTATATAAGTGACCTGCTTCCTATCCCTTTTAGTTGTGAACTTGGTACAAGTGCCTTCACTAAATGTGGAACACCCCTCGAGAGGACTGCGAGAGTATGACTTATATCTATCCCAGGTACAGAGAAGATGACCCCAACCCTGCATCTAAGTATGAGCCTTAAGAAGATAAGCCACTATGGTCACCACTGACAATAACACGACTTGGTGGGACAATCACAGGACAAATCCACACATAAGGGAAGGACACTTGAACCCCAAAAAGGAGGCAAGAATGAAACACCCTTCAGAGTTACCTCCCAAGTAGTCCCTAAGTGATATAGAAAACAATAAGCACACCATTTGTATGTGTGAAAATTCTGCTATATCGCGCCACCCGAAACTAAGTGAAATGGGTCATGTCACCCCACCTAGCCCAAGTTTGATCTTCTACTTAACCTTTTTGGGAGGAGGGCTTCCCAGACCACACTATTGCAAATGGATTTAAATCCTTACCATAAGCTGCTAAGTTGATTTTGTAGTCTCAGAGTAGTTAACTCACACTCCTATCTCCAAGACCCTAGCCTAAGCTAGTGTTGGTGTATTATCAGTGAAAATAAAAGACGAATCTAGCTAGTTTTATTATCACGTTGATTTTAAGTGGTTATTATTTACACAAGTGGGATTTGGCATGAAACTGAGATGGTGTGAATGACTCTTTGTTAGTCACCCTAATGCAACTATATGCAATTTATTGTTTTAGTTCAATGAATTCTAACTACAGGAGGGTAAGAGTTTTTCTCGACAACACATGAATGTCTATAATGATGCACCTCTGACCAAATCTCCTTAAATGAAAAGTATCCCAAATTTTGTGAATTAATGACCCAAAAAAAACAAAAAGGAAAATCAAAGTAATCGAGAAAAAACCAAAGCAAATTTACCAAGAAAGAACGCAAAGCACTCCAAAACCATCAAAGCTAGGAAAACAACGCTAAATCAAACAAACACACTCAAAGCAATCAAACTGAAAGCCAAAAGTGAAAGAAGGAAGGAAATGCCAATAAGATAGTGTTGTAGCACAATGAATCAACTAAGGCCAATGTTCTACGAAGGTCAAAAACAAACCCTAAAGGTAGGAAGGCCTAAAAAAGATCAAATGAGGGTGATACAAAGCAATGAAAATACACTCAAAAGAACTTTTCTAGATGACAACTGCACAACCAATCACAACACCAGTAATTGTGACAAAAACAAATAAGAGAAGAAATAAATCAGTTAGAAACAATTGACAAAATACAAACAAAGGAAAAATAAAAATAAAAATAAGATATTAGCTATTACTTGATCAACAAAACATATTTGAAAAACTGGATCCAAAGATGAGGACAATAGCCCCAACCAAAGCACACCAAACCTCCAAGGAAAATATTATAGTAGCACCAAAGGAAGGATCCAACAAAAACCAACAAGAGTATGCTAAGATCTGATATGTTTCACAGCTGAAAGAAAAAATGACAAACAAATCCAACAAACAACAACAAGTTTTGAAGAAAAACACCTAAAAAATCTAGCGAATAAGCTGAAAGGAAACACGAAAAAGGGGAAAAACAGATAGAAAATAGGTTGATTTTTCAATCAGCCATATCTTCCTTGTACAGACTCTGCTTCAGGTGTTTTTTTTTTTAGGAAAAATTTAAAGAGGATTACATATATCTAATTATTTTTATTCAGTTCTACACATAAAATAATAGAAACGAATAGAAAAAAAGGTTGCACACGAGGGTGGAAGAAAAAAAAACTGGTCGATCTTCAATTGGCCATAACTCTCTCATATAGCGTTTGTTTTCAATGATTTTTTTTTTTTTGGATGAAATTACAAGAGGAATCCAAATCTGTGGTAAATTCAATGAAATTCTATGCATAAAATCCATAATTTCATTTTAAACAGACAATGTGTTATTCTCTCGTAGAGAAAACAAAAATAAAACTCCAGATCTTAGATCAACTTAGATTTGAAGCATGTAAAACCAATGGAGATAAAAAAAATATGAAAGGCCACAAAGAACTCAATGGGGGACCAAAAAGAAGTATATCCAAAGAAAAAGAGAAGAGATCTAAATATAAAGAGGACAAAAGAAAAAAGCTCTCATTGAAAGCACCAATTCTGTTGCATTTAATTATGCAAGGATATATTTCTTTGCGATCTCATGCCCGATTGAGATCACCAGACTGCAAAAGGAAATACCAATAGAGATATAGTAGTGTCCCAACCCAAATGATCAAATATGCATCAGGTAGTCGGTTCTATATACTACAAGGAAATATGTGGGCACTTGGCCTCCTCGCACGTTGGGGAAGTATTTTGGGTTTGATGCATATTCCCGCACTCGACTCGAACGATCTACCTTGTCCACACCTGATCTCCATCCCTACACACAACCACAAATAAAAAAAGAGAACAAGTGACCTTCCTCAGAAGATCATTAGATCAAAATCTTATAGAAACAATAATAAAGCATGTTGAATACAAATAGATAGAGGAAAGAAACATATGTTTCTATTAATCATATAAGTGAAAGTACATCAATATACCTTAAAAAATAAGATCCTCTCCAGCTTGCAGAATGGTCTTCTCTCCCAATACAATAGAGATCTCGCACTATAGTTTGGATACTTCCTATTTACCCCCTTTCCTATTGGTGAGATTATATAGGCTCATTCTATCCTCTAGAAGAATGTATCTAGACACCTAGGGGCTTGAGAAGTTAAGAAACTTCTACAATAATGGACCCCTAGCCAACTCATACACAAGTGGGTCAAGTTGATCTCCTTGGGAACAATAAACTCTATAAACCTTTTTCACCATTGTGAGTTTTTTCTCAATTATCTCAATTATGAAATAATTATTATCTCATAATTATAATAATTTGGCTTAATTTTGAGAAATAACTCAATCATGTAATTCCACCATTTTATCAGGGGATAAATCTCACATAAGTAAAAGAAAAGGTGAAATGGATGAATTTTAGCCAAACAATTGAGGTAAGTTGATATTGGGTTTCTCTCACTATAATGGAGTGGAAAATAGGGTTATAACACTCTGCGTTTCTCGGCCGATATGCCTATCGCTTTCTCCCTTAAACTAATTGAATTCCCCACTTTTTGGATCTGTAAGTGATCAATTGTGGTGGAATTAGCAGGTGCTTAGTAAGATAGCTACTGACCCATCCATCTTCATACACTCTAGGATATACCATCAGAACCTAGTATATCTCATAACTCTTATAACGATGGTTACAAAAATATAGAACTTCGATCACCCTAGGCTCCCCCTACTTAAGCTCCTTTATGAATTCTCAACCATGGGACCACTGTCTGTGACCAAAGACTTAAGGCATAGGTGCTACAATATCATAGCCTTCTATCCTTGTAACTTTATTTTAAATAACATTTCGAAATCATAAATTTCTGATGCCTTCAAGCTCCTTTTCCATTGGCCCTCTTGTTGTTTATCCCATGGGACTGAGTTCCATGACCTCAGGCTCAATGCTTGGGTGCTAAAGCCTTTGGGCTACTATCAGGGGCCTATCTGTCTTTGTAATTCGTGCTTCACCTTTGGTTCCTCAAATGGACATGACCAAATACCACATGATTTCAGAGCCCCTCCACCATCGAAAGTTTTCAAATTGGAATTAAAATTTGGTTTACGAAAATGCCCACTTCTGATGGGATCACAACTCTTGGTGCTCGACCCTAGTTCTGTGCCCTTGGTTCTTTTAGGTCTTTGTGACCAAATGCCACATGATTTCAGAGCTCCTTCCATGGAAATGTTTCCCAATAAGAATTAAATTTAAGTTTTGATGGCCCTTCCCTTCAAAATGCTTTATAATGCTTGGGTGCTTGGCCTTGGTCTGAGCTCTTGATTCTACTAAGTCTTCGTGACCAATTTCTAGCGTACATCAAATCCCCTATTCATCAAAATATTTTCAAAAGGGAATTAAAATAGTTTTGATTCCAACATCCTTCGAAATTCCATCTTAGCACTTAGGTGCTCTAGCCAACCCTGTGCCCTCGGTCCCTTTAGTTTTCCATGACCAAGTGCTAGTAAATACCAAAGCCCCTCTCATTGGATGTTTTCAAATTAAGAATTAACCTTGCAGTTACAATGAATCCCACTTCAGATCAGCTCATAACTCTTGGTGCTCGACCCCTAGCTCTGCGCCCTTGGTTCTTTTGATTTTTCGAGACCAAGTGCCAACATATATCAAAGCCCCTCTCATCGGAATATTTTTAGAATGCAAATTAAAGTAGGGTTACGATGGCCTCTTCCTCCAAAATGTAGACCTACGAAGTAAAATTATGCTAATGTTCTCATCTCCATGTGGTACCTCTTGGGTAGTGACACGTGTCACCAATATTTTTCCCTTTTGGCCCTCCAAAACATTGAAAGTGCCTATCATGTGTCCTTTTCCTTCCACATCATGCTGACATAATTTACCCTGTCATCTTCTCGGAACCAACTATCTGCTGCGATCTATCTTCTTTAGAGGATAAAGAAAAGGTATCTG
This sequence comes from Pinus taeda, assembly GCA_000404065.3. Classification (NCBI taxonomy): domain Eukaryota; kingdom Viridiplantae; phylum Streptophyta; class Pinopsida; order Pinales; family Pinaceae; genus Pinus; species Pinus taeda. The sequence goes on along the minus strand of APFE030493567.1, from coordinate 198,391 downwards.
GGGTCTTTGGATTTTCAAATGTCTCCTTTGTATTTCTCATTCCTTCAAGATTTCAGTGCTTTCCAAAAGATGCATTTTTTAAGGAGTTCCAAAATTCCAATGTTTCGATGGCATATGCTTCGAGGTCTTGTCTTGTTTTGTGCCCCTTGGTCCTTTGGAACCATTTGCGACCGAGTGCCAACCCAAATTAGAGCCCCTCTTCATCGGAAGTTTTTCAAATAAGGAATCAAAATTAAGTTCCGATGATGACCATCCTTTGAAATCTAACCTCTGATATGCCTTCCTACCAACCTTCCCGATATCAGGCTCCGATGTGATCGAGTCCCAAATTTCGGCACTACTCTTTAGATTTGAGCTTCCATTTTGATTTCAACTTTCCTTTTGGCTTCTAGAATTAGGATTTAGATTTTGGCTCCCTCCTCGTAATTTCAACCTCTGATATTTTCTCTCCTCTTTGGCCTCTTTGCACTTCGGCTCCACTTTTTTGCCACCATTTGACATCGTTTGACACATTTTCACAAAAGGTGTGATATGTGACAATGGGTTGAACTAATTATGATTCAGTATGAAACTATCTCACTATGAATGGATGAAACTTGTATGAATGAATCTTATATGACTTGTCCTTGATGTATCCATTCATATTTAGTAGCAAAAATAATTCATGCCATGATCATGAGTATGGATTGATAAACTTTGATTGGACAATGCTTGGTAAATAAAAGGGTGTTGTAACTTGACATTTGGATATGAGCTCTACCAGTCACCTGGTCGAAAGAATTTGTTACAGTGATATTTATGATTTCAATATTAGTTTTGATTTGGCATCTAAACTTTGATAAGCTGACCTAGTTGATTTGATTGCACAATATTGATATATGTAAGGTTGAGCATATTGGTTTGATAAAGTGTTATGTTTGCAAAAATTATTGTATGAAGAAAGCTCCCCAAGCTTGATTTATTTGCATTGACAATCATCTCTTGCAACCAACAAGATGTGCCCATCCAAACCTCTACTTAAAAATGGGGTCCAAGGTATGACTTTGATTTTGGTTTTATATGATTATGGTCTACTCTTGATAAACAATGAGCTTATGATGATCAAAGTAAGAGGGAGATGGCCTATAAAATTTGAAATGAATAATCATGGCATGATGTATTACATCCCGAAGTTGGGAAAAGAAAATATCTATCATGAAGCTATTGAAGAGTTTTTGGAAAGTGTAAATGCAAATCCTTGGACATTCCAATTGAATTTCAAGAAGTTAGGAAGAAATATTGTTGAATTTGACTTGAAAACCAACAGTTGATTGAAGCATTGATGTTTTGTTTGAACACCCTTCCATATATATCTATATGTGTGTGTGTTTGTGTTGTGCATAGAACCTAAATGAATTCATGTTTGAGTCGCTTCATACAAATTGAGTTGCTGTGAAGCACCGTTTGAGATAGTTGCAGAGGATGATCAATTTTTGATATGAGACATTCTTCCTATGATATGCGAATGCATGGATGTACTGATACTGTATAGGATATTTGTTGATGAGATGAGCACATTTGGGTGTTGCATTAGTATGAATATGCCATGATGTTTTGGATTAGAAGTTCATAGCTTTAAGCATGATTGGGGTTGAGTACGATGTTGCTAGCTGTGAGGCAGGATGAAAAAGCTCTTTGGAAAGCTATTTGAGCATGTTCTGGATATGACATGGATGCATTGCGATGAGAAAGAGTAGGAACCAATTGAAAAAGAATCCCATATATAGATGGGACTAAGATGCCTTCATATATTGAGACAATGCTACTCCATGAGACAAGCTTAGGCTTATGGTTTCTGCCTCACGAGAGGAAGGATGAATATGGTATATATATATAGTATATATATATTTCTAATATAAATTTGATTTGATGTCCTAAATGAACAAGAGACTGTAGCTATTGAGACACGATGATTATGATATGAGCATGATTACATGTTTATGATCTACAGAGAGCAGAATTGATCAAGAACACCGAGCCAACTCTTCCCCCCTATCTGAGCTCCTAGGTTGAGGAATTGAGATGGAGGGATCCTAGGGTTTAGGTATCTCTAGAAAATGTCATAAATGTTGCTCCCCTATCTGTTACTCATATGGTTGGATATGTTGCTCCCCTATATTGGTCTTTACAGAGTATACCCCAGTTAGCATCACACCCATAAGCAGGGCTTGTTGTGAATACCACTCCCCGTATGGATAATAGATTGATATTTTACGTGGGGGTTGTTGGGTTGTGTTATATTCTTTGTACGACTAGCCCACATAGTTAATTGGGGGGTGCGGAGCCCCCCCTTCATTGCATCAATTGCATAGCGGGGGGGGGGGGGGGGGGG
>APFE030493567.1:167344-191913 GCA_000404065.3 Pinus taeda | reverse complement strand
GGGCATGGAAATTAAAAGAGATCGGGAAAAGAGGAAGCTCTGGTTAAACCAGAGGAAGTATGTCGAGACAATACTGCAGAGGTTTAATATGCAGGATAGTAAACCAGTGAAGGTTCCTATTCTTGTAGGTGTAAATTTATTTGTTTAATAGTGTCCCAAGACACAAGAAGAGGAAGAGGACATGTCTCTTGTTCCATATGCAAGTGTAGTTGGTAGCCTGATGTATGCAATGGTATGTACTAGACCAGACATTGCACATGCAATGGGAGTATTGAGCAGGTTTATGTCAAAACTAGGGAAGGAGAATTAGACGACAATGAAGCGGGTTTTCAGGTATTTGTGTCGCACTAATGATTATGGTTTGTGCTACCAAGACCAGGATTTGACAGAGTGTTGGATATTCGTGGCTTTGTTGATGCAGACTGTGCTGGAGATCTAGATCAGAGAAGATCTACAAGTGGGTATGTGTTTAACCTATTTGGAGGTGCAGTCAGTTGGATGAGTAAGAAACAATCTATAGTGGCACTATCAACTACAGAGGCAGAATACATGGCAGCCACTCATGCAAGCAAGGAAGCACTTTGGTTGCAGAGATTGTGTTCAAGTATGGTGTTATTACAGGGAGCTATAAGGATAGACTATGACATCGAAAGTGTAATTTTCTTGGCAAAGAACTCTACATATCATTCAAAGACAAAGCTCATTGATGTTCAGTATCAATTTGTGAGGGATATGATAGAAGACAAAAAGGTGTTGCTGGTAAAGTGGACACTTTGAAGAATATTCTAGATGCATTGACAAAATATGTGAGCTCTGAGAAGTTCTTTTAGTGTAGAGAAATAATGGGCATTGCAGGGCTCAATAAATTACTAAGATCTCTTGTTCCCCCTATGGAAAGAAAAAAACAAGTGGGAGAATGTTGGATTGTGTTATATTCTTTCCACAACTAGCCCACATAGTTAACCTGGGGATTCCCTGCCCCCCCTTTGTTGCGCTGATTGCGTAGCGGGGGGGGGGGGGGTCATAGGGGGTTTGAAGGGTGCAAGTAACCCCACTCAATGGGGTCTGGGGTAGCGCCCTTTTGGTTTTGGACCCTATGTTACGTTGGACAGACCCACCTATGGTTTTGTGCATGTTTTTCGCACATGGTTGTGGACGCGATGGTTTTCGGTCCATGGTTTTGGACACGATGGTTTTTGGTCCATGGTATTGGATGCTTCGACATGTATAAATATGTATTGTAACATTGAAATGAACATAATGAAAAATCAAGCTGGTAGTCTCAGTTTTGAGATCCAGCGGAAAATATCTGTGTATATGTGTTTTATGTGTTATGCTCATGTATTGTTTATTTTTTGTGTTTTAGAATTCGTATGCAGGTAATTTCTGTATAGGGTTAAAACCTACAGGGTTGTACAAACCAAAATGATTATGATGTAGATGTTCTACCACATGACTCTTGAGGGTCATTGTTGGGAAGATCATTGGGCAATAAGATGGGTTGAGATGTGCTGCCCTATATCACCTATATCTCGTTATGGGTTTGTATATGTTTAGCTGCTCCATGAGATTACAAGCTGAGATTAAACTCCCTTATATTGTTCTATATTGAGCTAAGCTCTCTGATATTGATGTGGGTCATGGATTTGGTTCCCCGCTAATGTTTCCCGGGTGGTAGTGTTGGGCTTCCCACTGGAAGAGATTCCAAGTGGTAACAAGGGCTCCCCAATGGATAAAGGGTGGTAGATTGAGCTCCCCTCTGATTTCAAATTCTTCTTCTTTTAGATTTGATAATGTTCAACATATGAGCAGGTATAATCAAGAGATAAGTAGGAATAAGAAATACATGAATTGATATGAAAAATGATGATAACTGATGATGGGATACTTTATATTGGATATGATTTGATGATATGATACATATGACATGATGTAGGTGGAATTATCCCTAGTTGAGAGGGAGGGTTAAAATTTGAAACTAGGGAAAAATTCCACTTTGGACAACTCATTTGATGGATATTATTATTTCATTGAATTCCTCTTTTCGAGAGGACCAAAATCGACCTAAAGATCATCAAATTTGGAGAAGGGAAAGTATATTTTTGAATTATGCGCCCACATGTGCCTATTTGATCAGGTCGGCCCTAAAGAAAATTGGACATCCTTGGAAGGTTATAAATGCAAGTGACCTCTACCTCATTTGGACATCATCACAGATCATTCTTATATTCTCTTTTTTTTTTGGATTACACAGGTCTAAGGCAGGTTCACAGAGAAATGGGTTTTCTTGAAGATGAAAATACAGGGTTCAAACCTCGCACACATTTTTATAGGGTTTTGTTTCTCAGTTACAAGCTTTCTAAAGGAAAAATTCGATTGGTTGCTTGCTTGAAATCTCAAGGGAGAGATTAAAATATCCCAGTCGCTTGCATGCCCACTTCCTCCCTGAAACTAGGACCTAAAGTTGCATTTTTTTGTTGAGCGAAGTTTTTGCTTGTTGACCGCATTGTTCGATAATTGATCGTAGACAGTGACAATTCATTGCATGCTTCTAAATTAGAGTTTTAAGTATGAGTAACAATTCATACAAAACTTTCTTGGTTTTTAAGGCGGTCTTCTAGGTATCTTTTTCTTTGACTCGAACATTGTGATATCGAGACTTTTAGTCCAGCTCGGTGAAGTTTTTTTCTTGTTCCAACTGATCCGACATATCATCTATCCCTGGAAAGTGGTACTTATTCTTGAGCTTGATCTTTTTCAACACCCTGTAATATATACACATTTGATTAATCCCATCATTCTTTGGCACAATGATGATGGGTGACCCATAAGGTGATGTACTCGGTCGAATGACACCCTTTTCCAGTAGCTGCTGCAACTGTTTCTTCTCCTCATTTTCTTCTATAATAGACTGCTTGTATAACCCATTGTTTAGAAATGGGGAGTCTAACAATTTTTAGATCTCGTGCTCCACTTTCCTCTTAGGTGGCAACCCTTTAGGCTTTCGGAACACATCTAGGGATATGTTGCCTCTTACAAAATCTTCTAAAAACTAATTTTGCTTTTAAAAACAATAAAACATCTTGTTGGAATTGATCGATTTCTTGGCTTGGTTGGCATTTACCAACGAAAATTTTGACTTTCCTTTGTGCACGTTGATGAAGTATGATTTTCCATCCTTGACGAGTTGATACTAATAACAAATCTAATTTTGTTTGTTTTTTTACCTTCGATTCTACATCATTTGCCCATCACAGTGGATATTGATAGAAATAATGAAAGGGGGGGGGGGGGGGGGGGCATGAATCAATATTTCGTGCTAGATCAAATATTACTCTGTGTAATACGTCATCAACACATATAGACATCATATTTTTGGTGGAAAACCCAACTAGGAAAAAATACCATTTCTGTAATCTCTGACTTCTTCTTATGATAAAGAAAATATTTCATTATAGCTTGCAATGACACAAACTCTTACTAGTGGGAAAGATCCTACCTGTTGGAGGCTACCACCTCGTCTTATTTCTCTAGCTATTTTGGGAAGGAAGCTACTACTACCTAATAAAATATATTTGCCACCATCAGAAGGAGGCTACCACTCCATCACTAAGAGCTCAAACCCTTAGTCCTTAAGTGGACCACATTTCAAAATATTTCACACTGGATCCACCTGACTCAAAAATAAAATTTTCCCTAGGCCAAATTTCATCAAATTTTCAAACTAGAACCACATATACAATTATGCTCAATCACAATAACTAAATACACATTTGACTTTCGTACAACTATCAATCAATAAACTCTCTTTGTAATAAACCTTTGACAAACAAATCTTCTCAAAAAACCAATCTCATAATTCGAAATTCCATCAAAAACACTTATCCATGAAAACTCCTCTCACTTAGCTTATGACAGACCATAATCCAATAACATTTATTCATATATGATATGACTAAATCTTATTATATTCGCTCATCAAGCTATCATCATTACTTTAGCTGCGGTAATTTAGAACAAATACATTTATGAATTTCAAAATTTATTCGAAACCCTAATGATTCAATAGATCAACCAATACATTACAACTTTCATAATGAGTGAAGGCCTTCCCTGAAATCACTATATCTTTGCATAATACCAACAACAACCATCTAAAATTAGCATCATCGTAGGCACTTGCAAACATAAAGTGTCAATACTATCAATAAATATTCTTTGAATCAAAACTCGGTCCACTGCAAACAAGCAACAAAAATCTCGTGTTCTATCATCAAATGAAAAACAACATCATGAATAATTCATATGCAAGTGTCACAATATTTTCATATGAACTTTTAACTAAAATGTGTAAAGTTGAATATAAACTTTTAACTAAAATGTGTAAAGTTGAATATATGGATCTATGCTATTGGTGAGTAATACATCGATTTCTACAAAATGTTGCAAGGAATTACAACCGAACACCTCTTTCATGCAATACCTCTACTCAAAGCGCTGATCTAAGAATGAATTCAATTAAAGATTATTAATACATGAAGGTCAATTAAGACAAGCAACAACAAATTTTGTCAAATAGGATTTTGAAACTGATGGATGTCAATCCTACAATCAAATACATTAACAAGGAACCATTGCAAGAACTTTGTTAAACCTTTCTCCCATACAATGAGAATTAGTCTCTGCAAAGAAATCATTAGTCACACACTCATTTATCCTACTACAATACTTCTCTATCCATGGATCCCTGCATATAAAATCTACTCTGTCCTCAAATAATAAAATTCCCTCATAATACTAAACCATCACTAAGCCATAGACACAAAAATTTAATACAAATGACATCAATCCATCTCATCCAATTAGGATCAGTCATTTAATAAAAACCAACTCAGTTAAAGACCCCTACAAGATGGACACTTATCAACAACATTATATTCATAAGGAAAATTTTCAAATAAGCTTGTCTTCATACACAATACTCTGTCATATAGCCAAGGTTCTGCATACACAATATTTTGCAACTTTGTCACATAACCAAGGTCATGCATACATAAAAAGGCATTGATATTTCAAGCAAGGTTTTGCATACATAACAAATCACTAATCTCTCAATACTTTATCACATAATCAAGGTTCTGCATACACACCAAGGCACAAATGTCTCAATACTCTGTCACATAATCAAGTTTCTACACACAAATAGGGCATTGATCTCACACTACTCTATCACATGAGGAAGGATCTGTGTATGAACCAATGAGCCACCAAGATCTGTTTCTTCAGTAATTATATGATGCACATAGAACAAAGAACATGTGCACAAAAGAAAGAACATATAAAACATACAAAGAACCTCCAACAATAAAAAAATTGGTTGATCAATCTTTTAATGACCAAGAAAAACAGTAGAGAATAAACATCTAATCTCCGTATGAATTGAAAAGATCTGCAAGGCACATCATTAGTAATCATACCACCCATATCAAAACCTAGTCATCACACTATAAAAAATGTACACAACCTTCCCTGTGTACTTACTGAACACCCATACATACTTAAGACAATCTATGAAATCATATCACACTATATTATGGACCTCTGCATAAAACTTCAAAGATCCTTGGGCCAGACACAAGACACTACTATTTCAAGTGCATAAGCAACTAATCAAATTCCTTTATTATTTATAACGTTATTTCCCTTTGAATACCACAAGCATATCCATGGGATTTACTTGATGGATTTGTTGACTATTTCAATTCCTTGTTGAGTCATCTAATGCAAAATATCCATGGGTAATTAATTGGTTTTGCCTATGGTTTTTTTTTCACCTACAAGCATTATTTCTGCAATGACACATCTTCCTAGAGAAGATCATTGCTCTGGTTTCATGAGGCTCCGAGTGAAAATGAAAAATCTTCACACTGTTCATAGCTAACTCCTAGCGAAGATGGGTTAGGTTGAAGAAAAACCCAGATCCTCTGCCCAAAACTATGTCATGCAATTTCCTCACTTCATCGACATGTCCAGACCCTATTAATCTATTGCAACTCCTATGTCATCATAAAATCATCATCATAAGGCATTATTAAGCTAGGTATCCAAACACCTCTGCATCCTCTTGTAGATGACTTGTTGACATCACCAAACGATCCAGGTTGACATGGTGTGATGAGATCAAGATGTAGGTTGACATCAAGGCAAACATATTATCCATAATTTTGACAATCTACCTCTTTGGACTTGATGTTAAACTCCTGCAAAACACCAAGTCCTTCTCACCCCTTTTGACATCAAGGACAAAGGGCAATGCTAAGATGAGAGAAGTACTCCCCCTAAAATGCTCAACACTACAAGCTGATCTTCTGATAGAAGCTTATATTTCTCCTGCAAATAACTTGGTTGCATAGGATGACCATGCTTCCTCCTAATCATATACTAGGGCTACAATCATATTCTCTTTTGTACTGTACCAATAATAACCCTACTTGCTAGGTGCAAGATACTAACCAACTATTGACTAATGGTGTACAACGAAATACGGTACAAATATCCTTGGAGAAAGCACATATGATTGATATATGACTCTTCTACAATGGACTAAAGTTAAATCATTATCCATACTTATACAATGCATGTTGGACCCAATGTGTCTGTCAAAGATGAAACAATAATGGATTATACATTTACTCTTGAAGTATCATAAAGGTATTTTCAATGAAATATTTTTGCAACATTTGAAGTTTTCATATACCATTAAACTGATTAATCATGGCAAGATCATATGTATTAGCAACACAATTATATTATTATAGATGCATATAATTCATCCTCATCAATGAAAGTTCCAACCACCAATAGGCAATACATCAAAGAAACAAAGTAAGAAAACTAATCTTATACAATAGCAACAAAAATATAGGATTTTGCAATGAGGCACCATGAACAAATCATGAACTCATCATAGGTCAACATCCTCTTACACACAACCCCAAGTAACATATAACATCACCTACAAAATCCTACAATGAACCAATCTCAGATATAGTAAGTTCGTCCATGAAGTGTATGTTCCTTTTCTATTAGCAAGGGACCCTAATGCCAATAATGAACCATTGAAGCAGCTCAAACATATGAGATCCTCACCTCAGACTTGTATCATCTTCTTATGAATAGTTTTTTTGATCCTGATTACAATAGCAACATTAGTAACATAGATGATCTATATCAAAATAATCAAAATAATCTAGGAACACATGGGGTCATCATTAAAGTTGAACCGATGAAACATTATTTTCATGCATTGCTCCCCCTGAGTTCTTGCACCACTCATTAATTATTGTAGTCTTTTTAGGAATATATATAAGATACAATGGATTGTAGTGGGGATAAGATTATATTACTCTAAGTATGAAGAGGAGGAGATTGACCTCTTATTTATGCCTATATTTTTCTTTAGTACATATACTTTGTCTACATTTTTTATTCCTTTTGCTATAACTTTTCCAGTATCTTATTCTATAATTTTGTATCTTGTTGAGGTAAATATGACTACATCCCTTTTATTAGTTATTTTATCCACACTTTGAATGTTTTTCTTTATCCCTTAAACCAATAATACATTAGCTACTTGTGTATTTTAACATCAATATTAGTTCTACCTTTTCCTAGTACCTTTATCGGTGCACTATTTCCAAGAATAACTTCACCACCCTTGTTTTTCTTGAGAAAGTTAAATCTTATCTTATTTCCAAAAATGTGGTGAGAGCATTCACTATCTATGTACCACTTATCTTCTTCTTCTAGTGCACATAGAGCAAGGCCACACTTCATTTGTTTCTCTTCCTTTTTCTTGATATGATGAATGTTGATTGATACATCTTCTTTAGGTATTTCGATAATTGTATTATTGTCCAATTTCTTGCCTTGGATATGTTCTACTTGTTGTTTGAAATGTCTAAATGAATTCATTGACTTGGTCCTGCACTCTTTTGCTACATGCTTGAATTTATTGCTTGTATAACACCTTATGTGACTATAGAAGGGGGTAAAAGAATCATTGTACTTCTGCTTCATGTTTCTCTCATTTCTATATGATCTGCAATCAATATATTTATGACCAAATAATTTCCATGTAAAATATTACCCTTTAAAGAAACTTGAGTACTTGGTAATCAATGACCTTCTTGAGGAAAGACTGTTTGTTTGAGTTCTGAACAATATACTTTTGCAGTTAGCTACAATGTGTCCAAACTTATGACAGATAAAACATTCCAGATATCATTGATCAATTGAGAGAATGAGTTGTTGTTTCTATTTCTCCCATATTCATTGGGAGAAAATGATTTCATTTTTCTTAGTTGTTGGTTCAACTGCCTTCTTAATTCTTTACCAGGATTTTTAGAATTTTCTTTGTTGTCTTCAAAATTATCTGCACAAGCTTGTGAGTTGGATTCTTCTTTCATAGTTTCATGAAAACCAAGGCCCAATTTGATGGAGGGACACCTTTGACTACTAATATGGTTGTCCAATATCATGGTACTATCTTGAAATCTCAAATGTTTGTCCTTTTATGCTAATTTACCTTTTAATGACCTTATCTCATCCTCTTTTTATCTTCTTGTCTCTTCCAAATGTGTTCTTAACTCGATAATTTCTTCTTTAAGGCCACTTTATTGTTCTTCAAATACTTGAAGCAGCTCCTTAACTCCTTATTTCATTTATTAGACTTTTCTAGATCATATTTCAAAGAGATGATCTCAACTTCAAGTCCTTCACAATACTGGTTCCTTTCATTAGGTTTTTCAATTACTAATACAAAGTTGTCTGATTTATCATGGTTCCTATTGTCATATACTTGAAACTCAACCTTAAGACTATCAATCCTTTTCAAAGAGGAAAAACATTTCTTCCAAGTTTACTTCCTCTAATCTCTCTTCTTTTGAATCAATAACTCCATTTGATATGATGAAATTTGTTTCATGGCTACACTCATCTTCTGATGGGATACATTTTTCTTCTTTAGATACATTGAATGTTTCAAAGAAAGATTATGTGTCAGTTTACCTAATGAACAAGATCCTTTCATTACTATAGTTCCACTCCTTCATGGATGGTTTGCAGATTATCCCATACCCCCTTCATGGTTTCATACTGCATAGTTTCCTCAATTTTGAAACAGGTAAGCTACAAAATATTGCATTTAATGCTCAACCATTTTTCTACAATTCTTGATCTCATGGGGGAGTTATATTATAACAATTACAAAATAAATTCCAAACATCATATTCGAGGGATATTATCTTAAAATTCATCGTTTCTTTCCAATCCTAATAATTTTCATTATTAAGTACAAGCATACATTGATTATTCATAGTTCATGACTTGACTTGTTCTACTACAGATTGTCACTGATCGGTAATTGTATATATTTCTACTACATGTGATACATCGCTGGCATTGTCACAACTTTCCTGAACTGATTTCTTCCTTTGAGATATCTTCTTCTTATGCTTCTTTCCCATGGTCTTTGATCTACTCTCAAACCATTAAGTTTTATTGGAGAAAACCTGCTTTGATACTAATTGTTAGAAATATTGGGTGTTATTGTGTTTTCTTATTGAATGTGTATGAAAAGAAATCACTTAAGGCTGTGGATGAGAAATAACCCTAACAATGAAATTGTTGTTAAACATTGTATATCTACAACAAATGACAGAAACGAAACTTGCCAAAGCCCTGATCTATGCCATAATCATAGTGTTGACGGTACTAGACTTGCCAACATGTCAAGGGGATCTCCCTGGTAAGAAGTCCCAATTAGACCTCAGACCATTTGGTGTAGGAGTCCCAACAGTGGGTCATAAGGTAATGCCTTGACTGCGATGTCACACAGAGGCAAGTAAGATAACTCTATCAGTAGCAAGGGTGTGACTGATGCAGTGAGTCAAGGAAGGTGTATGAGAGGCTCTAACACTTCGAAGGGAGAAGAAGGTGAAGGTGATTTCGGCAGAGCTAACCACTCGGATGTGGTAGTCACATCATACAAGCTAAGATAACACATACAACACTCATAGATCAATCCAAGATGAGTGCTACAGTTGTTACAACAAGGTTAATGTGAAAGGTTTGTCTAGTGTCCAACAGAGCAGTCGACATGGATGGTGAAAAAATTAACAACATATACAACACAGTAACAACAAGATTCATATAATTGCATGTGAATAAGTTCATACACAAATATGTAAGCTAAACAAAATATATCATTAAGGCAACTAGAGCAGTCCAACTACAATAATAACATATGCATGAAAATGTGTTGGCTCTTATTATATAAAGTGTAAGTTCCAATCATACAATACATCCATGTAAACCTGCTAGCCCCATATCCGCCTGATCCTCTAAAGAGATGTACTAGCTCCGTGTAGTGGAGAAGACAAGGCATGTTACAATACTATCCAAGCCTTCTTCAAGATAATCTTAGTAGAAGCTTGGCTTACCAAAATCCCTTATAATGAGTTATGAGGGACTATTTATAGCAAAGGGTGGGGTGAACCTTGACATTCCCCTTTGTGACAGTTCAACTACCCTCATGACTATTCACCTACTCTATGATTGTTACATCCAACTATTAACACTTGACTTACACTTGACATGAATCGACATTACAATGCACATGTACTCATGTGAGGCAACATGGCTTGAGAAAGACTTGCAAGACATCACTGATACTCGGTCCACTATGATGAGACAAACTCTTTGACATGACTATGATGGTGAAGGTGGTGAGTTGATGCCAAGCTTGGTCATCCATGATGGTGTGCATGCACCTCATGGTGACATCTTGTTGAAGCAAACTCTTGCCTCTGTTGTAACTGGTGCATTGGTTTGGCCCGTTCATCTAATTCATCTGCTAACATGCACATGGTCTTCTTGGGTATGGTTGAATTGGAAACACACTGATGCATAGTGTCCGTGCTGATCTTCAAGCGTGTGCAGGTGGTCATCCGCATCAACTTGCTGAAGTACATGTTCAGCCCCAATTGGACTTGCTTCTTGTCTTCACCTTGGTGAGTGCGTTGAATGGGTTGGATTGCATGCATGCGCTCAATGACATGCATGCTGCTAAATCCCTTGAATGTGATCAACAACACTGCTCACCATGTTTGCTCTATGTCAGCTGCTAGGATGGATCCTTAACTTGTACAGGCGCAATTTCATCCGTGAGTGCATGTTGCACCCACTGCTGTTCTTGTTCCTGTTGCAATGAATTTGTCTATTTGTACAGCTTCATATTCTTCCTGAGTTGCTGCTTCAACATGTGCAACTCCTTCTTTGTTCCATCTTCTACCTTCGTGTGATCTTCATGTCATACCGTCACTTCATAGCTGGAGTCTCCAAAGTTGCATTCATCATCAATGGAACTGCTTGAGCTTACAACCTTGTTCTGCCATTATGTTGTCAACAACCCTCCTCTTGCATTCGTTGCATTTGGTATGTTGTCTTCAACAACTGTTCATGATGATGCTCACTGTGATGTTGCTACTGTCATATCTTGATGTCTTTGTCTACGAACAACTTTATGTCTTTGTGGGTAGGCAATTCCATGGACAATTGATTGACTGCATCCCTAAGTTTGCTCTGAACAGTGTCTTCATCTCTGCTCTCCTAGAAACCATTGTACTTGTACTGCTGAGAGGTAGATGAACACCTAGGATACCTGGAGACATGGCAACACTCATGGCAAGAAATTTGTCAGTCAAAAACCAAAATGAACATGAGAACTGACTTGCAACGTACCTGTGTGCATGATCATGGAGGTTGCGCAATTTCAGCTGGGAGGTCAGGAGACTGACTGCCAAGACTGCACAAGGCACAATTTGGGATGTTGGAAGATTGGATGACTGCTGGAACTGTGCAATACATAGTCCAATCTAGCTGCTGACTGCTAACCTTGGGACAAATTTGTACAATTTCTTGGGCCAAGCAGCCACTGTCCTCCAGAAATGCGCAAAATAGTTCTAGAGGCCAGTGTTGGGCAGAAATGTGCAAATCTAGAGAGGAAGGTGAGCCTTCCTTCCCCAGATTGTGCAATGTAGCCTTGGTGAAGGTAGAGTCCGAGCCAAGGTTGGCTCGACTCATCGACGTGAAATTGAAAGAAACTAAGATAGTAAATGCATGGCGACACTAAGTGATAGAAGAAGTGATTGACAGTGCATGCAAAACATGAATGAAAGATTCAACAAATAGATCAACATGCATGTGGGTGAGGCAGTTCGCTAGTTGGGAGAACGTTTATGCCAAATAGTTTCATGCATGCGACAATAGTGAGATAAAACCAAAAACTGAAATATATTTAGGACAAGCTAGAATATATGTAAACGACAACAAGTGTTTAAAGAAATCAAGCAAACAATACTCCCACAAGAGAAAACACTAAAAGCGACAGAAATGTAGCACAAGGAATGGGAAGGGGGCTTACCCCAAAACAGTTGAGCTGAATGTGCTAATTACTCCTAGATGTGATGTGAGATGTCAGAGCTACAAGGTTGATGGGAGGAATGAGCTATGTAGCGTCTGGTTGATGAGTTTTGATAACATTGAGGTTGTGATGTGCATTCCACGAATCTAGGGGAAGCGACACTTGGTGGGAGGTTTCAGAA
Source organism: Pinus taeda (assembly GCA_000404065.3). NCBI lineage: Eukaryota > Viridiplantae > Streptophyta > Pinopsida > Pinales > Pinaceae > Pinus > Pinus taeda. Next base: position 179,248 of record APFE030493567.1, on the reverse strand, counting down.
TTTCTCCTTGCATGTAACCTCCAACTGTTAAACATAGATATATGAAACAAGGGATGCCTTTGCATTCTTCCCTGGGGAGAAGCAATTCATGCATGCAAGTCTGTTTTGCCCAGTCCTGAAGGGAACTGGTCAACTTAGCTGCACATGTAAGAGACTGCTCTACTGTTGGAGAAATAATGTGCATTTATGGTTGGGAGTTGGGTTGGTTGCCCAGGAGATTTGCACAATTTCTAGGTAGAGCAGTTGACTGCTGCCCAAATTTGTGCAAATTCTGGGCTGAGCAACCTTGCTGGGGAAATTTGTGCAAATGCTGCTGGGAGTGTTGGTAGGCAAGATTGCACAATCTTGGAGCCCAACAGGGTGCCATAGAGGATTGCACAATTTCTGGATGGAAGGATGGTTTCCCTCCAGAAATGCACAATTTTCAAGGGGAAGCTACTCAGCCTGCAGCTAGACCAAGTCTAGGTGAACAACCTATGAGGGGAATGGATCAAGCTTTGACTGACAACCTGCCTTTGTGCAAGAAAGATACTGAAGCTTGTGAACTTGACGAAGCAAGGTAGCTGATGTGAAGGTTGGAAGGGAGGCTCCAAAATGAGGCCAAGGCAAAATTTTGAAGGGTGATTGTAGCTGCTACAACACTTGGTGACACACTAGTAGAACTCCAGCTTTGAATGGATCTTGTTCGTGAAAAACAAGTCTAATACCCGTGGAAGTATTTTTTAGTTTTCAGCTCATCTTGGTTTCACACTAACTTGATTGTAAGATGTATCATATTCCAAACCCTTGGTTAATTGACACACATTCCAAGCCAAGGAAACACAATTGTTTCGATTGGGGTTGAGGGGTATATAGGTGCACAAGCAGTATAGTCGTCAGAGTCTTAGCTTCATCTCTGGTGTTGCTCCACTGCCAGTAGACCTGTACAGTACCCCGGTGGAGTCACATAGGAACACAAGCATGGCTCCACTGCTAGTGAGCCTGGTCAGTTCTTCGGAGGATTTATTCGCATCACCTCCCTATGGAAGAAGCCTTTCTCTTCTTTTTGTCTAATTCATTTTTCATTTTTCATTTTTGACTTTTCCTTTTTTCATTTTTCACTGTGCATATCACTTATTCATTTCAGAGGCAAAAGAGGGATCTTGACTTATTGAGAGCAGAAGAGGTTGTTCCAGAAGAGAAGTAGTTTATTGTATCTCTGGCATGCCTATTAAGGTTTTACCCCTTACCTTACTCTACTTGATTGAGCTGACAAGGGTTAACCAAAAAACAATCGATCAGAGAAGGTGACACTAGTTAGCGTGCAAGGGTTGTGTTTACACCAAGGTTCACTTCAAACAGTATGTATTTTCCTTCGATGTATCATGGAATAAGAATAAAAAGCTCATTATATATAGGCAAGATGATAGGTAACCAAGTAGTGATAATTGTACAAGCCCTCTTGTACTTTACCTAGCTCACTTCAAGAGTCATACATGGTTTCATGCATAACTAACCTATGAACGGAACAAGCGAATGAACTAACAATCAACAAAGAAAAGCAAGAGTAGAAGCAAAATTGAAAGTGAAGCAAGTAAACAAACAATTAAAAAAACAAATAAGCAAACAAAGCACGTAAAAAAAAAGCATGCAAGCAAACAACTTAAAGAAAACACTACTCGTACTCCTACATTAACGGTACATGTGCCTAATCACATGAAGTGATACTTCCAATGCAGCCACCGGTGCATTGGTAGACCCATGTCGGTGAAGGCTTGGTCCGTGAGTGACTAGTTGTGCGGACCAGCAAGCAAGAAATATATAACAATGAAGACAAACACACTTCATGATTCAAAGTGCCCACAGTACATAAGTGAGTGCATGTGCATGACAGACAGTCTGTAGACTTATCATGGTTCTGTGTGACACTACGTGAAAATTTGAAGCATAAGCACAGTCTTGACTGTGTCATGCAAGCAAACGAAAAAAACAAAGATAACTTGCGTCACGCACAGTACTTGCAATGTAAGATTCCTCTAATGCATGAGCAATGGGTTCGTGCAGTTTGAGTGGAGGAAGTAAAATATGAGTGTTAGATAGATCTTAAGTGCATACAGATGAGTGATGAGGAGCCTTGAGTGTTTGAAAATTTTCCTGATTGGGAGCGAAACCAATCTCAAGACAGTGAGGGCCTGACATAACCATCAGCTTGGGCTGAAGTGCCTCGACGGTTTGTGGGGTTTCGACTTCGTTGATAGATGGATCGTCATAGACCAGTGGCTTAGACAGATTAATAATGAGTAAATCAACATCGTGATCGGATGATGATGTGAAGAGATCATGACAAACAAGATCATAAAATTCAAGATGTTGTTCGGCATCCTCGTGGTTTGATGAATCACACGGAGGGGTAGATGAGGAGGAAGGATGTTCACCCTCTACGTTTATGGAAAAAGTAGATGAAATATCAAGTGGATTTCCACTGAATGATTGGTCCTCTCCATTGTTGGATGATGGGCTAACATACGGTGTGTCCTGTGAAAGATCAACAATGGGTGCATCCGTGGATGAAGACACACATGAGAAATCACGGATGGAAGGTTCACCAATGATGTTAGGAAATAATGGAGGGGGCTCAGACGAAAGGGAGTCATCCTTCGCCGAGTGTTGATGCTCAAGCTTCCACTCATACTCTTCAAGAATGAAAGTGCAGGTTGGTTGTGCAACACTAATTCCGTTTGTGGGTTGTTCCTCGTTCACAAGAAGTAAATAGGTCAGAATGGAGGAACACAAGACAACATCATTTGGAGGAACACCTGGGTGCGAAGATGGAGGTCATAAAAAATAACACATATGAGGACCTGAAGGAATCACAACCACATTTGTGTGAAAATTGAGTGAAGTGATGTTGGGAGGGTGTTAAGGATGAACAAGTGTGTGAGCACGATCCTCAACATTAATGGGTAGTGGTGGAGATGTTGAATGAGAGGGAGGCGGATAGTCAATTAAGACAATTCTCACTCCCACATGAGATTGCGTGGCTCCATCAACGAAGCATTTTGAGTGAGGGTTGATCTCAAACTTTCTGTTCGGATGGGAAGATTTCTTAAGGCAGTACTTGAACTGGTCCCAAAGATAAGAAAATTTCATCTGGCTCCTCAGAGCTAGAAACTGCAAGTCATGGAAGCGTTGCCAAAAAGAAATAATAGATTCATGCAGAGCCTTCTTTGCTATAACAATTTCTAGTCAAGATGGTCTGGATCAAAATGATAGAATGTGTCTCCAATAAGATCATAGAAGTGCTCAAATGCGTGCATGGTGTCAGCCAGTAGGTTGAGCACCCAATGAAATGGAGATTCGCGAAGTGTGTATGCAAGCAACAAACTGGCCTGTTCGTCAGAAAACTCATCTTCCTCATGAATCATGGAAAGAAAGTTATGTAAGTTCTTAGACTAGACCACTTCGCCTTCACCATCATACGTGTGAGTGGACAAGAGATCGAAAAGCTTCCCTGAGAAGGAGACATCTTCACGATTCGAAAAACACCTTGGGGGAAGAAGAGTACAAGACTCCATGAAATATATGCAAAGGTTCAAAACTGGATGAGAGGACGTAGCTTGTCAATAGGCCCTCCTTCTAGCACCAGAAATGTTGATGGTGCTGGACCTGCCAACATGTCAAGGGGATCTCCTTGGTAAGAAGTCCCAATTAGACCCCAAACCATTTGGTGTAGGAGTCACAGTGGTGGGTCGTAAGGTAATGCCTTGACTGTGATGTCACACAAAGGCAAGTAAGATAACTCTGTGAGTAGAAAGGGTGTGATTGATGCAATGAGTCAAGGAAGGTGTATGAGAGGTTCTAACACTTCGAAGGGAGAAAAAGGTGAAGGTGAGTTCTAGGTTGAAAGGGATCAGTCCCAACTCAGCTAGGAACACACAACATAAAAGGACATGCACAGTTTTTGGTGGCACAGTCCACTCGGATGCAGCAGTCACATCGTACAAGCTAAGATAACATGCACAACACTCATAGATCAGTCTGAGATGATTGGTACAATTGTTACAACAAGGTTCATGCAAAAGGTTTGTTTGGTGTTTGGGAGAGTAGTCAACACAGATGGTGACAACATTAACAACATATACAACACTTTAACAAAAAGATTCATATAATTTCAAGTGAATCAGTTCATACACAAATACGTAAGTTAAACAACATATATCATTAAGGCAACCAGAGTAGTCCAACTATAATAACAACATATGCATGAAAATGTGTTGGCTCTTATTATATAAAGTGTAAGTTCCAGTCATATAATACATCCATGTAAACCTACTAGCCCCATTAGTGAAACATTACAACCACATCCACTTGCTACTCCAAAGAGATGTACTAGCTCCATGTTGTGGAGAAGCCAAGGCACATTACAATACTATCCAAGCCTTCTTCAAGATAATCTTAGTAGAAGCTTGGTTGACCAAAAGCCCTTACAATGAGTTACGAGGGAATATTTATAGCAAAGGGTGGGGTGACCATTGACATTCCCCTTTGAGATAGTTCAACTAACCTCATGACTCTTCACCTACTTTATGACTGTTACATCCAACTATTGACACTTGACATGACTCGACATTACAATGCACATGTACTCATGTGAGACAACATGGCTTGAGCAAGCCTTCCAAGACATCACTGATACTTGGTATACTACGATGAGACCAACTCTTTGACATGCTTGTGATGGTAAAGGAGGTGAGCTAATGCCAACCTTTGTCGTCCATGATGGTGTGCATGCACCTCATGGTGACATCTTGTTGAAGCGAACTCTTGCCTCTATTGCAATTGGTGCATTGGTTCACCCCCATCATCCATCTCATTTGCTAACATGTGCAAGGTCTTCTTGGGTACGGTTTAACTGGAAACACAGTGATGCATAGTGTCGATGCTGATATTCAAGTGTGCGCTAGTGGTCATGCACATCAACTTTCCAAAGTACACGTTCAGCCCCAGTTGGACTTACTTCCTGTCTTTGCCATGGTGAGTGTGTTAATGGGTTGGATTGCATGCATGCGCTCAATGACATGCATGCTGTTGAATCCCTTGCATGTTATCAACAACACTGCTCACTATGTCTACTCTGTGTCAGCTGCTGGGATGGATCCTTAACTTGTACGGGCGCAATTTCATCCATAAGTTCATGTTGCACCCATTGCTGTTCCTATTCTTGTTGCAACTCATTCGTCTGTCTGTGCTTCTTCATGTTTTTCCTGAGTTGCTACTTTAGCACATGCAACTCCTTCTTTGTTCCATCTTCTGCCTTCACACAATCTTCATCTCATGTCATCACTTCATAGCAAAATTCTCCAAAGTTGCTTTCATCGTCAATGGACCTACTTGAGATTGCAACCTTGTTCCACCTCAGTGTTGTCAACAACCCTCCTCTTGGATTCATTGCATTTGGTATGTTGTCTTCAGCTCCTGTTCATGATGATGTTGTTGTCATGTCTTGATGCCCTTGTCTATGAACAACTTGATGTCTTTGTGGGTAGGCAAGTCCATGGACAATTGATCGACTGCATCCCCAAGTTTGCTCTGAATGGTGTCTTCATCTCTTCTCTCTTGGAAACCATTGTACCTGTACTGATGAGAGGCAGATGAACACCTGGGATACCTGGAGACATGGAAACACTCATGGCAAGCAATTTGTCAGTTGAAAACCAAAATGAACATGAAAACTGACTTGCAACATACCTGGGTGCATGATCATGAAGGTTGCACAATTTCAACTTGGAGGCCAGGAGACTGATTGCCAAGACTGCACAAGGCATAGTCTGGGTTGTTGAGAGACTGGCTGACTGCTGGAATTGCGCAATGCACAATCCATTTTGGCTACTGACTACTGGGATTACGTAATGCGCAATTCTAGCTGGGAATGGCTGCTGGCCTAGGGACAAATTTGAGCAATTTCTTGGGCCAAGCAACCATAATCCTCTAGAAATGCACAAAACATTCTTGGAGGCCAGTGTTGGGTAGGAATGCACAAATCTAGAGAGGAAGGTGAGCCTTCCTTCCCCAAATTGCACTATGCAGCCTTGGTGAAGGCAGAGTCTAGGCCAAGGTTGGCCTGACTCGCATACGGGCAACTGAAAGCAACTAAGACGGTAAATGCACGAAGACACTAAGTGATTAACATGTCAGAAAATAGATCAACATGCATGTGGGTGAGGTAGTTCATTGGTTGGGCGTACGTCCATGCAAAACAATTTCATGCATGTGACAGCAATGAGATAACAATGAAAACTAAAACAAAGCTAAGACAAGCTAGTATATATGTAAACGACAACAAGCGTTCAAAGAAATCAAGCAAACAATACTCCCACAAGCGAAAACACAAAAAGCGATAGAAATGCAGCACAAGGCATGGGAAGAGGGCTTACCCTAAAACAACTGAGTTGAATATGCCGACTACTCCTAGATGTGATGTGGGATGTTAGAGCCGCAAGGTTGATGTGAGGAATGATATCTGTAGCATTTGGTTGATGAGTTTTTATAACATCGAGGTTATGACATGCATGCCACAAATCTAGGGGAAGCGACACTTGGTGGGAGGTTTCGAAATTGCTCCTTGCATGTAACCTTCAACTGCTAAACATAGATCCATGAAACAAGGGATGCCTTTACATGCTGCCCTAGGGAGAAGCAACCCATGCATGCAAGTCTATTTTGCTCAGTCCCAGAGGGAACCAATTAACTCAACTGCACATGAAATAGACTACTCGACTCTTGGAGAAAAAATGCGCATTTCTGGATGGGATCTGTGATGGTTGCCCAGGAGATTTGCACAATTTCTAGGTAGAGCAGCTGACTGTCGCCTAGATTTGTGAAAATTCTGTGCTGAGCAGTGTTGCTGGGGAAATTTGCGCAAATCCTTCTGGGAGTGTTGCCAGGCAGGATTGCACAATCCTGGAGTCCAGCAGACTACCAAAGAGGATTGCGTATTTTTTGGAGGGAAGGCTGGTTGCCCTCTAGAAATGCATAATTTTCAAGGGGAAGATGCTCAACCTACAGCTAGACCAAGTTCAGGTTAACAACCTGTGCGGGGAATGGCTCAAGCTGTGACTGACATGATGCCTTTGTGGAAGAAAGACACTAAAGCTTGTGAACTTGACGAAGCAAGGAAAGTTGCTGTGAAGCTTGGAAGGGAGGTTCCAAAATGAGGCTAAGGATAAATTTTGGAGGGTGGTTGTAGCCACTATTATCAATTCGATAATTCTTTGGAAGTAAAAATAAAGAAAAAAACAAAGGTAACCACAAATTGCTTTTGGAGATCAGGACCTAGCCTTCCTGATGCTTAGAGAGGGCTCTCTCTTTAAAATTTAACTTTGTTTTAGTTAAGATGTTTTTAGGCTAGCTATGATTGTTCAAGGGGTTTTTGATTTGTGTTTGAGATTGGGTGGTGGGATCACTTAGACAGATGGATAGAATGATGTCTTTTAAACCATTGGATTACGGAGTCAAAGGACAGATGGATAGAATGATGTCTTTTAAACCATTGGGCTATGGAGTCAAACAATGAGGGAGCAGAAGTGGATTAACTCACTAAAGGGAATGTTCAAAGGGCAAGATAACAAAGTGTTTTTCAGATCTTTGTGATAGAGGGGTGAAAGGTTTTCATTAGAGGTGGGAGAGCAATTAAGGGTTCTCAAACTGAATAATGAATGATGAATGAAGGGATAATCAAGATCAAAGGGAAATTAAGAATCCTCTAACCTGGATATTCAAGAAATCAATCTGAACTAAAGAGAAATTAAAAATTCTTTAACTTAGATATTAGAAGAAAACATTTAAATGTATAGCTGTTAAGACAGTATAATTAAACAAGTTCTGAAGTATTATTCCAGTTATAACATTAGATTTAGAAAAAATTAAAGATTATGAATAACTTGATAGAAAAACAATAACAAATAAGAATACTTGTTTGAAATTTGCTTAATACATGAATCCTTTGAAATGTCTGATCTTTATTTATCAATCTAGTAAAGTGTTTTTCATATCTCTGAGACAGAGGGGTGAAAGGTTTTTATGAGGGGTGGGAGAACAATTAAGGGTTCTCAGATCGAATAATGAATGATGAATGAAGGGATAATCGATATCAAAGGGAAATTAAGAATCCTCTAACCTGGATATTCAAGAAATCAATCTGAACTAAAGAAAAATTAAGAATTCTTTAATTTAGATATTAGAAGAAAACATTTAAATGTATAACTTTTAAGACAAAGTGTAATTAAAGAAGTTTTGAAGTATTATTCTAGTTATAAAATTAGATTTGGAAAAAAATTAAACATTATGAATAACTTGAGAGAAAAAACAATAACACAGAGAATAATTGTTTGAAATTCGCTTAACACATAAATCCTTTGAAATGTCTGGTCTTTATTTATCAATCCAGCTTGCTGGCTCAACAAATGATACAATAACCCTCTGGGTTTTCTGATAAAAAATTCTATAGAAATGTCTAGTAGAATCTACCCTACATACTTCGAATTATGAAGTATTTGTATAGAATTATTTACAAAAATATCCCAAACTGACTTGGGATTTATTTTAGGGAAAAAATATCTAATTCTAAAAATGTAATGCCACCTTTCTAACTGATTGCTTTTTCGTACTATTATATCTCATTTTCTTTATATTTAGTTGATTGATCTTTTAGTTGTCATTTGATACTCTTCGAATTATCTTCTTTCACTGATACTCTTTGACTGGGACAACTGTCCAGTTACTTTCACCATTGTGTTTTTACTAAACTGTGTCAATTGTTGAACTTACTTTGAATTAAAGTAATTTAGTTAGCTACTCCCATCTCTCTTCAGTTGGTAAATGAATGTTCTTCAACCTCTTGAAGACCTCGTTAGCCTCTGTGTACTTAGAAAATGTAGGCTTATTTAAAAACAAGTGTTTTACCTCATGCTGGAGGTAAAACAAGTTTTCCAAAGCTTGGTAAAGAACTTTACCAGTGGGCATCCCTTGTTTTGTTGTGTTATGGATGGCTGCATTGTCGACTTGAGTTCTGGCCACTTCTTTGAGCCTTTTGTTGTAGTGCTCTTGTGTCATCAATTTATCATTAATTATCAAAGGACTTGGTAAACATTTCTACATCAAAGTGTCAAATTTGAATTAAAATCTATCAATTGAAAGCCGCATAGTCTGACACTTGTCTTCCAAGTTGTGCACCAAATTTCTTTTAGTAAGAAATCTTCTTACTTCAAGGATTGTCCCTGTCCTGTCACTAATATACAATTCTTCTAGTTCACATTTGTTCTTGGAATTCAAAAAGTCAATGATCCCGGTTGCCTCTTTTAGCATCCCTTCCAGGTCTGTTTTAACCTTTTGAATTGCCTTTGTGGCCTCTTTAACTAGATCAATCTGCTAAAAAATTACCTGAATTGATGGCAAAATATCATTGACAGAGTCAATGATATTGGCCCACAATTTTTCTTTTTTCCTGTCCCAATGGCTCACCTAGAGTCATTTCTTTCTCTAGATTCTTTATCCTTTCAGTTAATCTTTCTACCTTGTGTTGTTCTACCTTATTCATAACTTGAGCAAGTTTACGGTCTGTCTCCAGACTGTTTACTTTCTCTTCCAATTTCCTGATTTCATTGGATTTGAGGGACATATGTTCCATGGCTTTGGCCAGCTTATTGTATTCTTCACCTATAGAATTTGCTGCAGTCGACCCTATTGCTGAAGTAGATGGTGCTGTTGCAGGCAATGCAATGGCCAATGGAATTTTAGGAGCCAATTTCTCAGCCAATGTTGATGGTACTGCTGTGGTGACAGTTAGGATGATTGTGGCTACATTTTCCTGGAGGCTGGCCTGCTTGGTCAACTTGTCCATTTCTTTTTCCATTTCTTTCAGCTGGGTGTTCAATTGCAACACTAAGTCAAGCATTTCCTCCTTTGGCTCTCTAGGACTTGTTTTATTTGAGGATGCTATGACTGAGGCAATTTGAGTTGTTTTTTTCAGGGCTGCAATGTCCTCATTCTATTGGGTGTGGAGCTTGATTATCTTTTGTATTCAAAGGTCTCAGCCGGATGTATACCCCAGGAAGACTGTACACCCCTCCACATGAGGGTTCAGGGGCAGTGCCCCCGAAGCTAAAAATAGATGTAAAATTTCCTTGTAAATGTCTAGTAATTTCTAGTCAATCTAGGATGTTCATTAGAAGGATGATCTGACAGTGGAATTCATGTTTAATTTAGGGCTTTTTTCCCTAGAAGGCAACTCCTCACTATATATGAGGGAATTGTATTGCATCTATCTTGATCTGTATTTGGAGCGAAGAAAAGAGAGGAGATTGAGAGTGAAGAGGGAGTTAGATTGGATCTTTTGTAGGTTGTATCTCTTCAGTTTGATGGATAATATAATAAAATAAGGACTCGCTGTTTCTCCGTGGACGTAGCCCAAACTGGGTGAACCACGTATATCTGTGTCTCTCTTGTTTTATGCATTTTCTGTGTTTATATTTCTGCAATATTTTATGTGTTCCATTGCTCTGTAATATATAATTTTCTAACAACTGGTATTAGAGCTGAAGGTCTATTTGGCTGATAAACTCGTAGGAGAGAGAAGGATTCCTAGTTTGAGTGGGAGCAATGGTGGAAGATGGTAGGTTTAGGGTCGAAAAACTCAACGGCCAAAACTACCAGCTGTGGAAGATGCAGATGGAATATTATCTGTATCAGAGAGATCTGTACCTACCATTGAGTGGAAAGACAAAGAAGCCGACGAGTATGACAGACACAAAATGGGATATTCTTGGCAGAAAAGCACTTGGAACAATACGGCTATGCCTAGCGGCATTGGTAACATTTAATATTTCAAAGGAAATGACAACATAGGGTTTAATGTCATCATTGGACAAACTATATGAAAATCCCTTGGCCTCAAATAAGGTATTTCTTATGAAGCATTTATTTAATATGAATATGTCAGAAGGTGGATCTGTTGCAAACCATTTAAATGATTTTAATACAGTTACAAGTCAGTTAAGTTCTATAGGGGTAAATTTTGATGATGAAGTTAGGGCTCTGTTATTTCTGTGGTCATTGCCAGAAAGTTGGAATGGCTTAGTTATGGCCATTAGTAACTCTGTCTCTAGAACTAGTACTTTAAAGTTTGATGATGTTGTCGGTGCAATCCTTAGTGAGGAAATGCGACGGAAAAGCTCCAGTGAGACATCAAGAAATGATTTGACTGCAGAGACTAGGTGAAGAAAAATGGAAGGAGGAAAGAGCCCAGGATATCACAGTAAGTCAAGAAAATAAAAATCCAAGTCTAGATCAGGGATAGTGTGCTAGAAATGTGGGAAGAAAGGACACCTGAAGAAAGATTGCAAGTCTTGGAAGGGAAAAGAAGGAGATGCACAACAAGAAACTAATCATGAAGTGAATGTAACATGTGATGTGTTGCAAGATGCTTTGATTCTTTCATTAGAAAATATTATTGATGCATGGATAGTAGATTCAGGGGCCTCATTCCATGCCACACCTGATAAGAAACATTTTCATGATTATGTTTAAGGAGATTTTGGACAAGTTTGATTGGGTGATGATAAACCCTATAAAATCATTGGAATGGGTACAATTTTCATAAAACAATAGAATGGAAATCAATGGCTATTGAAGGAGCTAAGGCATGTTCCAGATCTGAAGAAAAAATTTATTTCAATAGGGTAGTTGGGAGGTGAAGGTTGCGTAAGTACTTTCACAGATAAAACCTGAAAGGTCACAAAAGGATCCTTGGTAATAGCGAAAGGAGGAAACGTTGGTACATTGTATTTATGCAATGGTATTTCTAATTCTGTTAATGCTTTAACCTCTACAGGAGAAGATACGACATTGTGGCATCATAGGCTCGGGCAC
>APFE030493567.1:54769-151434 GCA_000404065.3 Pinus taeda | reverse complement strand
TGTGATGCAGGAAAGTGTTCCCTCTGCTGACAGAGGCAACCCCTCTAGCCCTAGAGTGGGTCTAGTCACAAACAAGGATAGATCAACAATAACTTTCCTTAAATAGTTAAAGTTGGAGGCCTACCTCAACCGGTGGTTGATGGAGTTCTGTTGTGCTGCTCCAGCTTCCACTTCCTTCTCCTTGATGTGTGATCAACTTGAAACAAAGCAAAGGAAATACAACAAAGCACGTAACTTGATACAACAATGAACTATTTACTCACAAAGTCAAGAAGTCATGAGCTATCAATTACATTTCATACAAGACATAGGAAAACATCATTGATTACATTAATAATGAAATAAGAGTCAGCTTACAACCAAATTCTTGACGTCACAAGCCTTCTTAGAAAGGTCCAGCCAGCATGTTCTTCAAGCATTCACTCTTTAGAGATGGATCTCCCAACATACAAGAGCTCTCTCACTCATAAGCTTTACACAAGATTAAGGGCACTTCACAACCTTCCACAAGCTATCAACAATCCCACACTTGCCACACTCACACCAACTATCTAGCAAACTCAAAAAACACTAACAACACTGCTCAACTAGCCAACTATCATGAACTACCAGGAACTAGCAATACATATCAATGGTGAGAGTTTAAATAGGAGAAGGAGTCTCCATGAAAGGTGGAAAGGAGAGATTATCATCAAGGAAGGTAGCACAATTGACAGAACTGCCACACTAGGGAGGGAAGGGCGACATAAGCTAGGCCAACAACCAGGTCTGGAGTCATTTGGAAGGATGACTATTGGAACAAATTCACCCAATTTAGATCATCACGGGCACATAACTAGGGTTCAGTGCTGACATCGCTAGTGATCAGTACAACTAGTCAGATCATCGTCGAAGAAAATACATAGCCCCGCGCTGGTGCTTCAAATCGGGCCATCGTGGGAATCAGGTGTGCTTCTGTGTTAGCAGCATGAATGAACTATTCATGAGCACCTTTAAGCACGTTTATTAAGCCAATAGCCGTGATGAGGCAGATAACTTAGGAAAAGTGGGTCAATTGGCAGCACAGGAGAGCATTTGCCTGTCATAAGCATGTTTGACTTGGACACATGACACAGTGAGAAGATTGGGAGTGAAAGCATTGATAAATTACTGTGTAACAGATGCCCCCTAAAGTATGAAGCCCGAGAGAGTGGGAGGGGTGAAATTATTTACAAACAAACTGAGCCAGAACACCATATGGAAGGATTTGTACACAAGTCAAACTGATATCTCTGAAGTACATGTAGTCTAGGCATGGGTGCAACCATCCAAAAGACATAAGGAATAGGTCTGTGGTATGGACGTAGCCACCCAGCTAATGAGACCATAATAATGATAAAGGTATGGTCGCAGTCATCAATGAAGACTCAGGTATGGTCGCAACCATCCATCAACGAGTCATGTAACCAGAAACCAATCCACGCAGCCAAAACATATGTAATCTGAGTTCGGGGTCTTGAACCCATCTGATCACAGTACAAATTCTAACATGCGAATAGATGTGTTGAAGTCGAGCATGATAGAAAGTCACTTGATTACCGGTCAATGATGGAAACCGTTAACAAGCACGAGAGAAACCACCTATGATGCCAATGGTTCTCAAGGTACTAGCTAGCACAATCCACGGAGTGTGAAAAAGAAGCTGAAGTCGAACACTCGTGGAATTGCCCAATCAATGATCAATGATGAAAGTCGACCATTAGGTGCGAAGAACTTGCCATTGAGGCATGCAAGCTCTAAGGTACCAAAGGGGATCTCTAGATCAATCTCCTGGATGATGAGTTGATGTCGACAGGAGACGACCTGTCGCAGGAGGGCCATAATGTTTCTCCCTCCAACAACACGAGATAAGGAACAAGTGGTAGATGACGAAATAGAGTATCAGAGGAAAAGGCAAGGATGTAAACTGTAGAAGGATCATACTCTTGAACATGTCGGCGACATGACTCCAGAAGGCGGTAGCATTCAGGTACCAAAGGATCAGAGGCTTGATAGAGATAGCATGGATCAAATGGAATGAGGCTAAATGAAAACCCAAACCTGCGGTAGGCCAAATGACGATGTATGGATGTCCCAACCCGACAAGAAGTAGAAGTGTCAATGTTCAAGAGTGACTAGCTGCCATAGACAATCAACGATGTTTTCCAAATTTCCCCCACCATTACTAGCGAGTACCCCAATTATTTTTGAAAACAAGCTTGAAGGGGATAGCATATGCTTGTGATATAAGTTCGACGTTCAGTTGAATCCAACCTAGTAATAGTTTAACAAGCCCTAGGGAGGAGAAACTTGAGCCTCGTCATGGTGACGAGTCCAATGTCGTTAGGTTTAACGAGTTCGACATAGGCAAAACTCAGAGTCTTTTTCATGTTTAGGGAGTTTGAAAAAGACACGGAAAAGAAAACTTCAGGGGGTCCTTTTTCATAGATTTGTGTCTCTCGAGCCCGAAAAAGTATAAAACGATACTCGAAAGAACCGCCCGACCATTACGATCGAGGAGTACTTTTTGTGATTAGTGACTTCGATTTGAAAAAGTAGAAAAGTGACCGAAATCACGTCGTTTCATAACCAATGACGAGCTTGAAACGACAAAGGCCCGAAAATCTTTTCGTTTTTAGACGGTCGGAAAAGAGCTTAAAGGTGACCGCCTCTTATTTACTTTTAATGAGTCAAGAGGAACAACTCGGCAATCTTTTCATCTTTAAATGGTCAGAAAAGAGATGAAAGCAAACCTCCATTTTTATTCTCTTTAATGAGTCAAAAAGGAAAAATACTTGGCAATATTTTCATCTTTCACGAGTCAGAAAAGAGCTTAAAGGTGACTCGTCCTAGAGGAATGAGTGCTGTAAAGGGTAGCAACTGGTTCCGGCAATAGTGGAACTGCTCCAAACAGGTAATGGTCAATAGGTTGGCTAAAAAACCACTCATCGATGTGGTTCCTTAGGAAAGGAAAGCAACCAAGTGAAAGCATATGATCGACCAAAGAGATGGTGGCAATGGAATGAAACAACCAAGGCTCATCTAGTAGAATTTAGTGGATAAATGGAAATCACGAGATGCAAATGAGGTATGGGTTCATGTTTACACAAGCTTGAACCATGGAGAACTCTGCTTGGATCCGGTTTCATGTTTACAAAAGCTCGAAACGAAAAACTATGCTTGTTATGAGTTCGCATGCCTCCAGCATAATGACGCAAATCGAGGTGCATGCCCCCCAAGCTTCATTGCATTCAACGAGGTGGATGGAATGAAGGTTCATTTTCAAGATCTTGGAAAGACTCGACTTGGATGTTACGAGATCTTAATCAAGGATTCGATTTGGAAAGGGGAGGTGTTTCATTTTTTTAATGAGGTTGACACAATAGAACTATCCTCAAAACCCTATTTCATTTTTTTTAACGAGGTTGACACAAGATCAAGAACTTTCCTCATGACTCCCAATTTCATTTTTTAACGAGGTTGAGATAGGAAAAAACTATCCTCGTACACCTTGTTTCATTTTTTAACGAGGTTGACACAAGATTAGAACTACCCTCAGAACTCCTTGTTTCATTTTTTAACGAGGTTGACACAGGAAACAAACCATCTTTGGGACACCCGATTTCATTTTTTAACGAGGTTGAGACAGGAAAAAGCTATCCTCGTGACACCCGATTTCATTTTTTAATGAGGTTGAGACAGGAACAAACTATCCTTGTAACCCCTTGTTTCATTTACTAACAAGGTCGACACAAGATTAGAACTATCCTTGGAACACCTTGTTTCGTTTTTTAACGAGGTCGACACAAGATAAGAACTATCCTCAGACACCTTGTTTCGTTTTTTAATGAGGTCGACACAAGATCAAAACTATCCTCGGACACCTTGTTCATGGACCTGATAAGAAAATGGCTCCCAAGAGGTCTTCGTGGGATGGAAGGGACGTGCTCTTAGAGGAATACATGTCAAGAGGCACTAATGACAGATCAGGTTCCAATGCCCCCAATACATGATGTACGAGACCATCTGTATGATCATCAGCAGATGCGGAGACGGAACGGGTAGCTACACAAATGACCTGTGGCAAAGAAGGTACTGCTTGCGAGTAAGAATTAATAGGGGATGACGGCTGCGCTAGAGGCACCGGGGGACTAAAGAACGATAATTGATCTATAGTCACCACTCTTTCATCGTGTGGAAAACAATCCACATGGAAAAGTGAAGAGACGAGGGCCCCCATGGCACAAACATAGTCACGACCAAGGAGAATACTGAAATCTAAGGCACCCTTGGATAATCAGTACGTCGATAGAGACTGTTTTGCTTGCCAAAGTAACAGGGAACTTCGAAAGGATCCCTAACGGTTGAATTTTTCCTCCGTCAAATGCTAATAGATTCTGTGCGACTGGCACAAACTGTGGGGAGCCCAAAGCTTGCTAAGTAGTGGAAGGCATAAGACTGACAGATGCACCCTCATCCAAGACAGTGCCAGGTACTGCCTTATCATAGGCATGTACTGTAATCTGGAAAGGCACATGGGATGGAAGGAAGAATGCAGTCAAATGACTCCAGTCGAAGGAAACGACCGAAATACTTGGTGGGGGTATCGTATGATTGCCCCCCTGCTCTATAGGAACTGAAGAAGGATCCTCTTGACCAGCAGGGATAGGAGGGTCGTTTTTGGACTCATGAGAATCTGACGAGACGAGAAGAACATGAGCAGTAGAATCATGACGCCCTTCCGAAACAGAGTGATCAACAGGTAATGAACCCATGTTGACACTCTCTCTGACCAGTGGTTGGTCTGGAACAGGCTTAACACAACCAGGTTTGGAAAGAGGAGGACGAACAAGAGAAGAATCTAATTCAAGCTCTTGGTCGACGAGGAGAGGGTCTAAAGAGAGCCTCTGATAACCAATGGGAAGTTGGGGTGAAGAAGTTGTAAGACTTTCCAAAATGGCGGAAGCTTTATCCATGAGCGGACAAAGGTGAAGGGGATGGTTGCCTTCACATAGCCTACAGGGGAATCGAATCTTCCCTTTCTTCTTACCATTACCAGTTGATAGGTAGCATCACCATGAGCTTCAGAGGACGATGAGGGATGAGCTAGATCGTGAGACCATACTTCTAAGATCCTAGGAATACCAGGACAATCATGAAGAAGATGGTCACCCTTGCACAATTTACAAGGAAACTTAACCTTTCACGGAGGAGCAGAAGGTGGTTCAACCTGAGATGTACTCAGAGCAGTAGTTTCACTGGTGGCCTCGTGCTTATCGAACTTCTTCTTCTTCATCATCATCATCATCTTCTTCTTCTTAGTCTCCTGGTTACTAGATGTGAAACTTTCACCAGGCGAAGGAGGAGATGAAGGTGAAGAAACGGGGGAAGAAGGCGTAGGCTCAACCTTGGAATCATCATGTCGTGGTTTAGACAAAGAAGACGGTGGAACAGGAGTCATGACGCTCGAGACCACCGAGGTCGAAAACAACCATACGGGCAAACTGATGGTTAACCCAGGCAAAGACAATGTTGCCATATATGGAGCACCGACATTTCCAAATGAAGGAAACGGACCAGGATTTCCATCTGGGGGAAAACCTTGGCCGGTAGACTTGGGGAATGTTGCCATCAAGAACGAGCCTGAAAAATAGTCTTATCACAACCAAGAACTCGAAATTTTACCAAGAATATTTTGTGGGCAGTAAATTTTATGACATAGGAACAAATCTTGACCTTTTCATGTTTTTAGAGTCAAGAAAAGGACGAAAAGGTGACTCGATCTCTTTCAAGGTTTAATGAGCCTGAAAGGACAAGTGCTCAGATGGACCTTTTCTTTTAAGGAGTCCAAAAAGGAACGAAAGTGACTACTCTGGAGAACTAGGCAAAAGGTTTACCAAACAACCCGTAAAACTGCATATACACCTTGGCAGTCATATGAAAACCAAGGAATTTCTGTACGGCAGTGAATCTTCCCGAATGTTGTGTTCGATGCATTACGGTTTGCAAGGCGGTAGACACAGCTTCCTAAGGATAAAGGATGATAACTTAGTGGGGTCTCCCCATATACTCGATGACACGTGGGAGCACAATTCCGTACTAGACCACTATTGAGTCATAGAAGGAGGAATCACCCAATCTTGAGTGAGAACAATAGTGACTAGGTTTAATGATGCCGGAGCACATCTCTAGCCTCGACATCTAAATAATGTGTGTTATGTTCCAATGAATTGTTAGATTCATTCAGTTCATTTTAGAGTTGATCTTGGATTATGTTTTAGTTTTTATGCCTTACCGTGTGTATATAATAAATCCTAGGATGCAGCTAGAATGAATGAAAAATCCTTTTTCTTCAATGAACAGCTACTTACGGGAGGGTAGAGAGATCATTCCCAAACAAATAAAACCAATACAAGTGAGTGAAAACACTAAGAAACACAATGTATCAATACACTAATCTCACGATGCATCGATACAACTAATGAATGATTTAAAATTTGCTTTCCAATTTTTCAAACATGAGAATTCATAATGCAAATGTACTTTCACTTTCGTATGCTAAATGAATGCAAACTTTTGATTTTATTTTTGTTTTAAATTCAAAGAAGCAAACAAGCAAGTGTGAATTGATCGATCCAAACAATTGTGATATATGCTTGGTAGTGAAGAAATCGAATCAACATAAAAAATCGGTTTAGTAATCGACACTAAAAATCAACCAGTAATAAAACAAGCAGTGAAAGAGCCTCAAGCAAATCACAAGAAGGTTGTGGATGAACCTTGAACAAACAAGTAACCCAAGCAAATGGTTTCTTGATGAAACTTCTAAAGGGCTAGGTCACATAGTCAAAAAATAACACGAGACTCACTCAATGAAATCAAAGAGACAGTACCCTAAGACAAGCTAATGAGAGACAAGAAACAACAAGGGATAAGCAAGATTGATGAATTTAGGAGGTAAAGTTATAAAAACAACTTTACAGGAATCATCACAAGTGTTACATAGACAACTCGAGATGTCATCACAAGTTTAGGTACCATCGCTAGTGATGCACAGAAAACTCGAGATGTCATCTCAAATTTTACACTGATTACCCGAGATGATCGCGGAAGTACACCTATTTTCCGCGATGATGCGATTTCAAGAGTCGTTGCGGGAATTAAACTAGCAACCCGAGAACATCACGGGTTTAAAGCTATAAAGTGGTGATGACGTCACGACTGTACACGTCTTTTCCGCGATGATCCGATTTCAGGAATTTTCGTGACTGTGTGACGTTATCCAGTGACGCACAGGATTTTACAAAAGGGCGAGCACGATGACAACGCAACCGTTAAAATTAAATCCACGATGATGTTCAGAAAAATGACAGGCGAACCAAAACTCCCAAATCAACAATAGTCAATCCTTCAATCAAACAGGGGTATTTCCCAGATCAACCCAGGAAACTCAAAGGACTGATAACTAATCCCCAAAACTTCAAAAGGGACCAAATAAAAAAATCAAGACAAGAGCAAACAAAGAAAAACAAAGGCCAAAACTCCCCAGCGGAGTCACCAATTTGTGATGCAGGAAAGTGTTCCCTCTGCGGACAGAGGCAACCCCTCTAGCCCTAGAGTGGGTCTAGTCATAAACAAGGATAGATCAATAATAGCTTTCCTTAAACAGTTAAAGTTGGAGGCCTACCTCAACCGATGGTCGATGGAATTCTGTTGCGCTGCTCCAGATTCTGCTTCCTTCTCCTCGATGTGTGATCAACCTGAAACAAAGCAAAGGAAATACAACAAAGCACGTAAATGGATACAACAATGAGCTATTTACTCACAAAGTCAAGAAGTCATAAGCTATCAAGTACATTTCATACAAGACATAGGAAAACATCATTGATTACATTAAATAAGAGTCAGCTTACAACCAAAGTCTTGACGTCACAAGCCTCTCAGAAAGGTCCAGCCAGCATGTTCTTCAATCATTCATTCTTTGGAGATGAATCTCCCAACATACAAGAGCTCTCTCACTCATAAGCTTTACACAATATTAAGGGCACTTCACAACCTTCCACAAGCTATCAACAATCCCACACTTGCCACACTCACACCAGCTATCTAGCAAACTCACAAAACACTAACAACATTGCTCAACTAGCCAATTATCAGGAACTAGAAATGCATATCAATGGTGAGAGCTTAAATAGGAGAAGGAGTCTCCATGAAAGGTGGAAAGGAGAGCTTATCATCAAGGAAGGTATCACAATTGACGGAACTGCCACACCAGGGAGGGAAGGGTGACATAAACTAGGCCAACGACTAGGTCTGGAGTCATCTGGAAGGCCGACCGTTGGAACAAATTCACCCAATTTGGATCATCGTGGGCACATAACTGGGGTTCAGCGCTAACATCACTAGTGATCAGTTAGCTAGTCAGATCATCGCCGAAGAAAACACATAGCCCCGTGCTGGTGCTTCAAATTAGGCCATCGCGGGGATCAGGTGTACTTCTACACTGGCAGCGCGAATGAACTGTTCATGAGTGCCTTTCAGCGCGTTTATTAAGCCAATAGCCATGATGAGGCAGATAAATTAGGAAAAGTGGGTCAATTGGCAGCACAGGAGAGCATTTTTCTGTCATAAGCATGTTTGACTTGGACACATGACACAGTGAGAAGACCGGGAGCAAAAGCGGTGATAAATTACTGTGTAACAGTGGCAATTTTAGCTGCTTTCTTAGTGTAGTTATATCTTCATTCTTTTTCTTTATTAGTCCTTCTGCAACATTGTCATCCTTTGGGTTATGGCCCAATCCAATAATCAAATCCTCCAATGATTTGATTCTATTGTCCTTTACCTGTGAGGAGGCTCTTTCTAGCTGCAATTGAGCAGTGGTGTTGTTCAGTGAATTCTCCAACCTATGTGCCATCATGGCCTTGCTTGTCAATGTGGAATAAACCATTTCCCCTGTTTTCTTATGCAATTCTATTTGATCTATGGGGTGAATATCTTTGGTAAATACCTCAAAATCAGTTTTGAGGTAGTTTGTAATTGATTTGGGCTGTTGTACTGTAGGCTTTAGAAAGCTCATCTGCATTTTACCTTCTTTGATGTCATAAGCTGACATCAACCTGGTTTGATTAGTAAGATCCATATTTAAGTATTGCATGTAGGTTTGGGCCTTCAACTGTTCATTTTTGGCCTTTATCTCTTTAAAATTTCCTTTGATGTCTAAGGTCTTGTTAGATGAAGACCTGAAAAATGAAACTTTGCCACTTTGTTGTCGTTCAAGATCGTCTTTGTGAACAAGAAGGTGTCCCACCTATTGGGATGTATGCATAGTTTTTAAAACCGGAACCGGTAACCGGACCGGTCCACCTAATGAACCGGTTTACTGACCGGAACCGGTCTAACTAGGACTGGTTTGGTCTAAACGAACCGGTTTTAGAAAAATACATTAAATAAATATTTTTTAATGAAAACAACTATTTTTAATATTTAAAACCATGATTCCAAGCCAATAGAGACAAAATATACAAATATTGCTCATTTATATACCATGTAAAGGTGAATATATAAAAATGGCACCGAGTGCAATACATATCATCGACAAAATACATAAGCAATGAGGCTCTAAATGGCCTCTAGAGTGCAAAAACAAAGCCTACAAACTATGGGGCTAGTGGCCTACTACAAGACACTAGTCTAGACTCTACATATATGATAATAGTAATACTATAATAGTGATCAACATTATCACTTGAAGTTGAAACTTCTCATGAGTCTCAATCATCATGATTAAACTCAGTTGGTTGAGTCTCGACTCCCAAACTTTGCAATCACAAACTTATCTATTGGTTTAGTGACTTGAGTCTCAAACTTCTGAAGGTATTCTTCCCTAATATGCCCTATTATTTCATTTGGTGCTTCACATGGCTTTACATGGCCTCCTATCCCAGCCAAGTGTTGCTTGAACCTGTTAAATACCCCTCCTTAATGGATTTTTGGCAATATTTGCAGATCATTTTGCCATCAATCATATCACAATGAGCCCATGCAGTATCTCTGGCTTTTGGAGGCATGATGACTACTTGGATGGTAGATCATAGAAGTGAGAAGTTTATAACACAAAAAAAAATAATTCATGGACAACAGTCAAATGAGGAATTTTCAAGTGCAAATCCTTACCTGGAAATGCAAACTAGCTTCCTTAGCCTCCTCTTGAAGATGGCAACTCCACTGATAGCTACACACTATCTCCAAAATAGCTTCAACTCCAACTCCAAGATGACTACTTCAGCAAAAACTCAACACTCTCGAAGCTCACAAACAAACTCACAAACACTCACAAACACTCCAAATCAGTTGCGTAAGACAAATGAGAGTGAGAGGGGCCTCTTATAGGCTTGGAGAGGGTATTTTTGGAGAGAAAACACCCTTAGTTTCCCCCCAAAACCCCTAAACCACAATCAGAAATACGCTTTTTGCAAGTTACGATGGGCATGCCTAAAATCGGCCGGTTTAGGACGGAACCGGCTGGTTTGATACAAACTGGCCGGTTCCGTCCTAAACCGGATGGTTTTCACCGGTTAGGGCAAACAATTGGAAAAATGGCCTTCCCAACCAGGTTTTTTGGCAGGTTTATACGAGCGGCCTTGCTAACCAGCTGGTTAGACTGGTAACCGGTTTTTCAAATGGTTTTGAAAACTATGGATGTATATAGACTGTCTCCACCTTCTTTCCTTAAACTCCCTGTTGTTTATTCAAAAAATTCTTCCTCTGAATGTAGATTTAGCTTGTGCCTCTTAGCACCAGGCTAGTCTGAAGGACCACTGGTAGGGGTAGCTACTTCCCTATCTCTTTTTAAGCTTTTTTCCTCATTTAGAGGAGTTTGCAAAACTGGAGGGTCTCCCATATTAACCTGAGTTGGATGGGACTGTGGTGGAGCCTGTTCTTCAGAGATTTCAGACTGCTTTGACATGTTTGGTTGTCTTGATGGTGGAGTACTGCTTACCTGTTCTTTTCCCTGTGGTGGTTCTACAAGGGGTGCACTAGTTTCCTGTGAGTGCCTTTGGGAAATATCTGCTGTAGAGGCACTAGTTCCTGGTGTTGGTTTCTGAGCAGTTCCAACTAGTACCTGTTCACAAGAGTCCAGGTCAAGTCTCTTTTTTAGGTCTTTCATCACATTCTCTACATTGACCTGATCACTATCCATCTCAACTAGAGTTCCTTCTCTCCATTCATCAATATTTGCATATTGCCCTATTTCAGGAATTTTGTTATGAAAATAGGGTGAAAGCTTGTTTTTCATTTTTCTATCACAAATGAAACCTTGTGGATCATACCTCCAAACAGAACTTTTATTTAATGTCATATGTTCTAGGATTTTTTCTACTTCTTTGCCTGCTTCTCTATTGTTGCAGACAAATGGACCTAGATGATCTTTAATTTTCAACTGTGCTTTCTTCTTGGCCCTGGTGAAGTGAATATGATTAGAGTTTATCATTTGCCTATAATTACCAATGCAAATATCCTCATAGGAACATATTTTGGTAGTTTAAATGGAGCGAGTTCACAACCATAAATTCTGATCTCTATGTGATTCTGGTACAAGTACCAGTCAACTATTTTGTACTGCTTGGATAGTTGAAGGATTCTTTTGATTTCATCACTAATCCTAGGAGGAGGACTTCTTGTCAACATGGTGGTCACTGGGTGGAAAAACTGTTCAATGAATTCATTGTATGAATAGGGACAAGCAAGTGAATAGTGGAAGATAGAAGTCCAAAAAAAGACTAATCTAGTATTATGCTTTGTATCAAGTTTATTTACAGAGAATGGGAACTTGTCAGACTGATAGTAAATGAGAAGGTGATATATGAAGGTGGAATACTTGAATACTTTTTCATTTTCAAGCCTCATGAACTGGTCATGGATTTTTTCAGCAATGACTGCAGCATAGTTATCTTTGACAATAGGAGGCTGACTAGGGGTAAAAATGGACATTAAAACTAGGGTCAACTCATCTACATACTCACTATTATTGAAACCCATGACTGCAACTATCATATCAACTATAATTTTACTTGTCTATGTGAAGAAAACTGACAAATAGGGAGGTGGATTTTTTGGTTGATGCTTCTTAACCATGAAAGTATGAAAAAGGCGATTGAGTTCATATTGGGACAATTTTGATGATTTCTCTAGCAAATCTCCAAGGGAAATGGGGGTGACGTCTTGACTGGGCTGAAACTGAAGCATCTCATTGATTGAGTCTGCAATAATTGTGAAGAGAATAGTTTGATTAGGGGAAATTACTGCTCTGAGGTTGGGATCATAATTGGCGTGACACTGATGGATAATGTCAGGGAAAATGCACATAGGGGGGAGCATGTACATTGGGAGATTTTATTCCCATAGTCCTATGGTATCATAGTCATTCATGTAATTGTCCCGGCATTGGCAAAGTACTTTTAAGTGGTCTTTGTCGGCATCCAGGTCTTTTATTTGAAAATATTTATCTGTTAGGGGCAGATAATCCAAATCACAGTGAGGGATAGTGATAGGTGCTATACTGAGGGTTGCGGAGGCTTCCATTCTGGTTCTTATGGATTCAGATAGGAAGTTGGAGTTTTTAAGTGAAATTGGTGAAAACAGAGGGTCTGGGGAGTCTTGAATTCCAAATTTAGCAACTAAATTATCATGAAATTTGGGGTTTTCAAATTAATTATAGAGGAAAGAAAGTATTCATAGGGCTTCTAGACGGAAACTGGTAAATACCTATTTTTGGTGATAGGTAATGGAATGCAGGTTCACTGGGTGTGAATGGTGGACTTGGAGCAGCGTCGAACTGCAATATTGAGGGTGACTGGTGGTTGGGTGTACGAGCTAGTCGACTTCAATGTTTAGGTTGCATGCATGTGTTCATAAAAATAAGGACGAAAACTGTTTAACTTTGCTTTTTATACAAAGTCAAAGATTTTGGTGGGTTTGGGTTTTGGACAGATGACATCAACAAGAGAATGATTTGATGTTTTGTTGGTAGCGGGAGGCGCTAAGTGGTTTGCATCGCACCGCTAGTGGAGGGGAGGTGGTATTTGGGCGAGACCACGTGATTCCATACAACGTTTGACACATTGCACATGTACTGTTTACAAAACTGCTCACCATCGCATGCTAAAGGTCGACTGTGGAGCTCGTGCGATATGCGCGATGACCGTCGGATTTGGGGGATCTGATCAAATGGTTGTCGGGGAGTTGAGATGACTGGTGTTTAATGGTGGGGGCCCGTCGATAATTACAAGCTTTTAATTACATTGGGGCGACGTGATTGGCTGAAGTTATTAATTAATCATGATGATTAATTAATTATTTTATTAGCATGGAGGGGGTTGGGCTCTTAATTAACTATGGATTAGTTAATTAATCTCGTTTATTGATTTATTATGGTTATATTTAACCAAGGGGTGGGATATGTAAAATTTGGGGTTTTCTTGTATTTATTATAATACGGGAATGAGGAAATGTTATATAGGGGAATTATATAATAACATGAATTAGTGGT
The DNA here is from genome assembly GCA_000404065.3 of Pinus taeda. Lineage (NCBI taxonomy): Eukaryota > Viridiplantae > Streptophyta > Pinopsida > Pinales > Pinaceae > Pinus > Pinus taeda. The sequence continues at coordinate 137,864 of APFE030493567.1, read as the reverse complement.
TAATATGACTTTGTGAAATGTGCGCTAAGACAAAACGTTTCCGAAAGTGTGTTTCATCGTATAACATTTATAACTTAGGCTAAGTAAATCTGAGGGTTTATATGGAAAGTGTTTTATTTTCCCTAAGTAAAATAGGATTTTACTTAGTAAAATATTTTTTAGGGAAATGAACAACTTATGAAGGGGGTGTATAGAAAGTGTTTTATTTTTCCTAAGTAAAATAGGATTTTACTTAGGAAAAGATTTATTAGGGAAATGAATAACTTATGAAGGGGGGTGAATATTGATGAAGGGGTTTAAGTACTTAAGCATTATAAATTATTGGGCTGAGGGTCCGGTCCCTCCAAAATTCAGCGAAATGCTATGAGCCCCTCTAACTTGATAGATACCTTGGAACTTAGGGGAAATTAGTGAAAATTGAGGGGAAATAAGTAGGGAAGTTAATTATTTTTACTTTGCTTATTTGATGTGCCTTCCATGTGATGCATGTCTTTTCCTTGTGGTGAAAGTAAAAGATTTACAAATTTAAACTTTTTCATTCACCACACATTTATTCTGTAACCATCATCTACTTACCCTACCTACTTAACCTAACATTTTCACTTCTTTAATAGAGTGCACTTAGACTGGAAAACCCTTTTCAACTTTCTTTTCTTTTACATGGTGATGCCTATCTAAATCTACACTTATTACATCCAAGGGCTCAGATTAAACTGTTAAGCTCCTTTTTCACTCTACCTATCTACTTATCTACCAAGATTACACTATTTGGTCAGATCTTTATTTTCTACTTCTAAAACATGAAATTGAAAATATGAACTAGTCAAGTTTAAACTATTTGACTATTCATGAATTGTGGCATAGGTGACAAGCTACACACAATTTTTATTACACAATAGTAACAAAGTAAAGGAATTTAGATTTGCACACTTTCCTGGTATTTTCTTTTTGTTGGGGTTCATTTTCTTTCATTTTTTTACCTCTTTTTATTTCTTTTCACCCTTTTATTTTCTTTATACCCTCTTTACATTTTTTAAATTTTTGATTTTTTACAAATATGGAAAACCTTTGCAACAAGTAAAGGTATGAACATATTTCAGAGTCAAACCAAGTCAATCATGATATATGACAGCTATTGGTATAGGGGCATAATGGTGGCTCCACTTTGGGATGGATTTCCTTGGTGGAAAGTCAAGAATAGTAGATCAGTGGGCTCTTAATGACTTTGACTGTGCTGCAATCTTCTTTTCCTTGCTGCTTTATGTATATGTATGACAGTAATATTTCTAAAGCTTAGGGCCTTCTCTTCGAGCTTCAACTCCAAAACGCTATTGTCCAGTCAGCACTATGAAATTACAAAGGATATAATATGTACTGAGAAGAACATGGTAACATTAGTAAGTAGGATCAAAGTAATTCTTTAACATCTGACCATTGATTGGTCCTTCTTCAGCTTCTTCCTTTGGAAGCATAGATGATGTATCGTCCTTTCCATAGGAAGTCAAACTTCCCATGTTTCCCCTTGTCCTCTCTCTTGGAATCCCATATTAACACTTTATCTCCAAGGTAGAAATATTCTGCCTTGGTTCTTCTATCAAATATCTTTTTAAGCTTCTCCTACAACACTTGGGATGTTTGGTACACCTCCTTCCAGGTCTGTTGTAAGTGGATAGTCTGGTTTATCCTTCTTTGAATATCATTAGGTTCCACTTGAGCTTCTTGGAGCATTTTCATGACAGGAACCCCTAGTGATGAAGGAAAAACAGCTTCCATGCCATATACTAACTCATAAGGACTGGTTCCAATGGATTTTTTGGTTGTAAGCATGTCTGCCCACAAAGCATTTATTAGTTTTTTGTTCCAAGTTTTCTTATTTTCTTCCAACAGTTTTTTGATGATATTAATCAAACTCTTGTTGGAATATTCGGCCAGTCCATTCCCTTGAGGGTAGTAGGCTATGGAATGATCCAGTGTAATGTGGTACTTGTTACAGAAACTGATCATCTTGTTTGATTTGAAAGCTGCAACATTATCAATAATGATTTTAGTGGGGAAACCAAACCTAGACAAAATATTGGTTTCTAGGGAACCCATTATCACAATTTCATTGGCTTGTCGGAAGGAAATGGCCTCTACCCATTTAGTAAAATAGTCAGTGGCAGTGAGTATCCATTTGTGTTGGCAAGAGGAGGGTGGATGGATTTCTCCAATGAAGTCAAGACCCCATTGTTGAAAAGGCTTTTCGATGGAAATGGGTTTTAAGGGTAAGGGTAACAACTTTCTTTTTCCTTCAAAGATTTGACATTTATGGAAAGAAGTTACAAATTTCTTCACATCTACAAACAAGGTTGGCCAATAGAATCTAGCCCTTAGGATTTTATCTGTAGTTAGCTTCCAATAGAGATGTCCACCACAGTCTCCTACATGAAATTCTTGGAGAGCCTTGTCAGCGCCATGTTTTAATAAACAATTTAATAAAAGTCCTTCATGATTTTTCCAAAAAAGAGTATTTTCTAAGATACAAAACTTTGAAGCTTTCATTTTCAAAAACCTGTTCTTGGTTCTGGATAACCCCGGAGGAGCCTGCAGGTTTTGTAAAACATAAATTACATCAACATACCAAGGTGAGTCTGAAAAGGCCTGGCTGATTTGTGGAGTCGCCATCTCCTGCTCGTTATCCATTTCATTTATGTCTAGGGCTTGACAATTAGTTTCTGCCATAAGTTTGGCCAATCCCTGATCTTTTATTAGTTTTGTAGGGTTTATATATACATCATACTCTAAGATGGCAGCTATCCATTTACCTCTTTTACCATCAATTGCATCCTGAGATAGGATGTCTTTGAAAACTGCACTAGGAACATAAGCTATCACATGAGAGTACATATGTAGACTTTGAAGTCTTTTATAGCTTTTACCAATGCAAAAGCTTGTTTCTCAATAATTTTTATTTTAATGATGCATCCTTGAGTGCTTTACTAAAAAAGGCTATAGGTTTTTCACATCCCTGATCATCCTTTTGTAATAAAACTGCTGTTATGGTGTGTTCTGATGCAAAAGAAAAAATGATGAAGTCTCTATCAAATTGAGGACTTGTGAGGACCGATGTTCTAGTTAAGGCCATTTTGATTTCTTAAAATGATTGCTTGGCCTCTACTATCCATTTGATACTTGAATCCTTTTTTAGCATGTCATTTAACAATCTAATGAGTTCAACTAAGTTAGAAATGGATCTTCTTAAAGAATTTATCTTCCTTAGGAAAGCTTGAAGTTCTTTAATACTTCTTGGATTAGTATCTGTAGAATAACTTTGATCTTGGAAGGGTCAATTCGAATGCCATCCTTGGAAATAATATGACCTAAAAGTTTACCCTCTTCCATACCAAACAAGGACTTCTTTGGATTCAACGAAATGCCATATTTTCTGGATTATAAAAAGACTTTCCTGAGATGGTTTAAGTGTTGTTGATTAGATTTAGAAAAAACAGTTAGATCTTCCAGGTATATGACAAGAAAATCATAAATTTCTTTGGCAAAGGCAATGTCCATTGCCCTTTGGAAGGTTGCTCCTGCGTTTTTAGTCCAAATGGAATTTTGATGCACATAAAATTGCCCAATGGTGTTGTAAAAGAAGGTTTCTCTTGGTCATCAGGATGAATCAAGATTTGGTTATATCCTGAAAACCCATCTAAAAGTGAAATTATAGAAGAACCCACTACCCTTTGCAAAATATGATCCATTTTGGGTAAAGGGTAGTTATCTTTAAGAGAGACCTTATTCACATTTCTTAGATCAACACATAACCTTATTTCCCTAGTTTTCTTTCTAGTAGGTACTAAGTTAGACACCCACTCTGAAAATATAATAGGAGCAATAATCTCAGCTTCATACATGCGTTTGATTTCCTTTTCAATTAATGGTAATAACACAGGGTTAATTCTTCTTAGTTTTTGTTTAAAGGGCTTTTGATTCTCTTTTAGAGGTATAGTGTGCTAAATAATATAGGTGTCACAGGACTTCAAATCTTCGTAACTCCAGGCAAAGACATCATGGAATTCCCTCATAAGTTCAACATACTTTAGCTTCTGATAAGGAGGTAGAGATTTTGACAATTTTATAATTTTTGGATTGGCCTGTGTTCCTAAGTTGTATTATTCAATATCTGGTTTTAATGGTTCCATTTTTGGTTTCTTGGGAATGTCACTAGAGTCAAACAGATATTCTAGAGGAGTCAATCCTTTAGGTAAATGATTGTCCTTTAGTTTTATAACCTCTGTTTCCTCTTCAATTATTTCATCTAGGTCCATTTGTTTCAGGTCTTGAATTTCTTTTTGTGTGAATTTTGTAGGATGAAGCATATTTGTTGAAATTTCCTCCGAAATATTGATTTCTACCTCATCTATTTGATTAGAATCAATAATTGTATCAACATCTATGTTACTGTTAGAAAACTCTTCATCTAAAGTTAAAAAGTTATTGATCTACTCATCACTATCAAAAACCTACAAATTCTTCAGATTATCAGGGATGGCTGGTTTGTGCCTAATCTCAGCAGTAAACTGATGATTAGGTTGAAAAGGTAATTTGCAGGTGCTGGCAAACATGGCCAGGCTGTGGGCTTGCAAGTTGTATTTTGTAGGGATTGTAGCAAGATGAGTTTCCAAAAATGTGTTGAGAATTTCTATGAATATTCCTCTATAATATCTTAATCTAGGATCCCTCGTTAAGTATTTTCCATTAATCTGTTTAATTATTAGTTCTGAATCTCCTATGGAAGATACTCTGATTGTTCCTAATCTTTTGACAAGTTTAAGACCCAACAAGGGAGCCTCATATTCTGCTATGTTATTGGTGCACTTAAAATTTAATCTGTAGTCATGGCCTTCAGCATGATCATTTTCTAAATTGTACACCAAACTCCTGTTGCTGCCTCTAATTTATTAACTGAGCATTCGAATTCTAAATGCAAAAGGATTTCATGCTTGTAATTGATGTCTAGGGTAGTAGGAATTTGTTTAGCTGTACGATCTGGTTTTTTGTTCTCATCTGATTTTTCTTTGTTATCTGATATTTCCTGAATATGAACACTTGATTTTTCTTTTTTAATTTCTTTTGGTTCTGCTGCTAAAACTTCTAAAGTATCGGAAGGATTGGTTTCTGCATTGTAAAGAATGAATGAGTCCATATCAGAGTGTACTGACTAGATGGAGAAATTTTGGGGTCTTTCCTGACTACTTACCACATATTTCATCAATGTTTCTCTGTATAGTTTCTTTGGTTGTCCAAAAACCGATATAGTAGCATATGAAATATTCAATTGAAGAGATCCCTGAAGCTTAGCACCCCAGGATCTGGACAATAACATGCCATATTTGGGTGGTATATTTGCTACCACTATATCCATTAAAATTTTCTTTGCAGGGTATTGAACCAATGAGACACACAGTCTTTTATCAATCCTAAACATCTCGCCTGTCTAGAATCAAAAGAAAACAAATCTTTGTATGGTCTAGTGATGTCTAGGTCTAGCTTTTCCATTACAAACTTGGGCATGAGATTATGAGATGCACCAGAGTCAAACATGGCATTGTGAAGAATCTTATCATGTATGTTTAAGCTCACATAGAAGGGAGGAATTCCTCCTTCCGATGGTTTTTCATTCACTTCTGGGCCAAAGATTAATTCAGGTTGGTCATCAAAAAGATTAACTGAGTCTTTAGTTCCAGTAATTTTCAGTGATCTATTGATATGAGTTCAGTAGGCCTCATGTTTAGCTAATTCAGATAATGGGACCGTAGTTTTCAGCTTACCTACTTCAGTTTCTAGATTAAAGGGTTTTTCTATTTGGGCCTTTGGATTTCGAACAACAATATTCTCTCTGCTTTGTGTGTTTTCTATGTTTTTCTCAATTTCAAGAGTGGAACCATGATTTGCGGATTCTCCTAGATCAATCTCTGGAGGTTCTTCCACAATTCCCTTAGAAGGAAGGGAAGTGGAGGGTTGTTTGTTGTTTGGTTGGTTATCAGAGACATCTTCAGTTATGGGGTTAGAAGGGCTACTGTTTAATCTAGAAAGAATATGTACAGGTGTGGTTACCGTCTTACCTCTTGTGGGCTGATTTGGAACCTTTTGCTTGTTTGTTTCAGGGACATCAATACTCATACTTCTTAGGCTGTATTGCTTATGCACCTCAAAGATGGCCGTGTCATATCCTTACCTAAAGTTGAATGATTCCTCTCATTGAGTTTGGAACTATTTAAGAATGCAGGCCTCTTGATCTTCTTGGGTCAAAAAAACTTCTCCTTCATTACTAAGTCCCATAAAATTGATTTGAGTATCTTCATCTGGACCTTCAGAGTTGGAAGCTTCCGCATAATTCTCCTGGAAAGAGGGTCTAATGTTTTGGTTAGGACCATTCTTTCCAGTGTTTGGTTTTGATTCTTCCTGAAATTAGGATTTATCCCTGTGTTAGTTTGATGACCATCCTAAGGAGCTTCCCTTTCAATTGTCTCTACTCTGTCTCCTAGTCTATCCATTCCTTTAATTATGGCATTTAACTTTTATTCAAAGGGTGAAATTTTTTCCTTTAATGGTATCCTCCTTTCACTCCTAGCCTTGGCTCTTTTAGATATCAGGTTGGCTTCAACACTAACTGCTATGCTTTGCATATCTTCCAAAGTAGGGTGGTTTCATTCTCTCAGCTGGAAAGCCTTGTCAGAATCAAATCCATCTGGGAATTTGATTAAGGCTAAACCAGGTGGAGGCCTAAGATTTTGAGGGATGGATTTATACACACTATTGAATCTAGTGCAATAATCCTACACAATTTCTTGTGGTCCTCTTCTTAAGTTTTCATATTCAGATAGAATCTGAAGGGGGTCTTTCTTTTTCTCCCACCTGTTTAGGAATTGTTGATAGAGAGTTGCTAGGCTGTCTATACTATTTGCTGCTAAACCTATGAACCAGGTTCTAACTTCCCCATATAAACTCTGAACGAATATTCTCATTTGCACATCATCAATATCTATTTCATAAATTTCAAAGTAATCAATCATCTTCTTGGTGTGTTGCTGGGCTGTATAGGTACCAGTACCATCAAAAGTAGTGATCCTACTTTGGTAATCCTAGGGCATGGCACCTAAGTTTTTTGGTAGTACCAGGGGGACATATCTGTTTGCCATTGTTGTAGGTAATGGTGAAACAAAAGCTGGGTTTGAGATAACAGTGGATGTTTGAGTTGTGGATGGAGGGCTAGTGGTGATGGTCTGATGTGGAGTGGTTTGAGGTTGAGATGTATGAGGAAATGGTGATGAGCTTGTAGAAACAATAGTGATTACAGAGGGATTAGGTGTTTCTTTAGTGGTAATATCATATTGTGGTGAGTTATGCAAATATCTATCAATTGACAAATTGGCTACTTGGAGCTCTAATTCTTGGATGAACCCCGGGTCTTGGAATAGGTTAACTAATTCAGAATCAGATGATGTCCTAAACAAAGAGGTTTCAAAATATTCGTCAAAAGGTTGGTCTTCGAGGTAAATCCACCTAACAGGACAGGATGAAGATCTGAAGGTGGGTTGAGGACTAACATAACTTTCTTGTCTTCTAGGAATTCTGGGGATCAGATTGGGGTTCTCAAACGCTTGTGGTGGATTGGGATCAGGATTAGCTTTAGCATAATGAGTCCTTTCTGAGGCCATATTTTTGGATTTTGTTTTTGGTTTTTCTTAACTGATATCAAAACAATTTCTTTAATTCCTTTAAGATGCCTTCAGATTTAGTTTTCAAAGTTCTTAAAGATTTATTTTGACTTAGGAATTCTCTTCCCCAGTATGGTTGCCACTATGTTAACATTCAGATTTTCCTTGAAGCTATTTAGAAGAAGGAAAGGGGTTCGAGGTAACTAAAAACCAAATTTTAAGTATAGAATCTAGCCAATCTATACTTAGAGAGGGCTCTCTCTTTATGGTTTAGCTTTGTTTATGAGATATTAGGCTAGTTATGTAGGCTTGGGGGTTTTGATTTTGTTTGGTGGTGGAACTCAGGAGCATATGGGTAGACCAAGGTATTTTAGGCCATTGGGCTATGGAGTCAACTGAAGATGGCTTAACCAAATCAGGTTGATTTAACAAAGAAGGGCTTCACAGGGCAAGATAGCTAAACAAGATACAAATGATAGCTTAAAGGGTGAGATGATCTTGAAAAGGAGGAAGGGAAATTAAGAATCCTTCAAAAAAGTTCAAGATTAGGTAAAGTGGGTTTTCATTAACAAAAATCAATTAAGAATTCTTTGTTAAATGCCACAATGATAAACTAAGAAGCAGGGAGCAATTAAGAATTCTCTACCTCTGATAGCTTAGAATAAAAAATTAAGAATATAAATGATTTTAAAGACAAAATGTAGTAAAGCACTTTCTGAAATATACTTTTTCGTTTATCATTCAGATATGAAACACATGTGAAATATTTAAACAAGAAAATTGTAAAAACATAAGATATATAATACTTATTTGTTTCTCGTTTGACATAGGAATCCTGTAAAAGTCTTTTTCTTTATTACTTTGTCCAGCCATCCATACAATAGTTGTCCAACAACACTTCTATTCCAAAATAAAGAGTATACAAAAATTTCTAAGAATCCACCCCCAGTACTTCGAATGAGGAAGTACTTATACAAAATTTACAACAAAATATCTCCTAACTGAGACAGATATATTCTAGGAAGACTAAATATATTTTACATGAATGTAGAGACAGATGGTCTTGAAAGTAGAAACTGAATGTAAACCGCTTGGTTGTTGTCCCTACTTTTATTGAAGGAGATGGAGGCAGGCCCTATGATTGTGCATCTTGCTGTCTTGCCCGTAATTCTGTGCTGGCTGATTGTTTTGATCTTTTCACTGACACTCTTTTACTTGTGACTGATACTCTTTACCTACTTTACTATCATTCATCCATTTTTACCAAAATTGACTATGGTAAATACTTAAATTCACTTTTTACCATGGTAAATCATAAGACATCTGTCATGTCAGTCCACCAATCATCTCTTGGTATCCTAGTCCTTGTAAGCTTTCTGTAAATTTCATCTGCTTTTGTGTATTTTACAAAATTGGGTTGTATTGGAAATAAGTGTTTCAATTCATGCTCAACATAAAATAGGTTCTCCAAACTATCATAGAGAACTCTTCCTGTGGGTAATGCCTTGGATGCGGATGAAATAGAAGAGGAACTAGCTTGGATATTTGGATACTGATGTAATTTGTTGACATAATCATCCTGCCTCATTAACTTATCATTGATGACTAAAGGACTTGGAAGTCTTTTACTCTGTAAGATGCCAATTGTTTCCATAAATTAATCTATATCTTCCTGCATATTTTGACATTTTCATTCTAGGTTTTGCTTTAGAGTCCTTTTAGTCAACACTTTTTTTATTTCAAGGATGGTTCCAATCCTATCCTCAATATTTAGCTCCTCCAACTGATACATGTTTCTGCTGTTTAGAAAGTTTATTAATTTGATGGCCTCTTCAGGCTTCCCTCCTAATTCTTGCCTCATTTTTTCAATTTCTTGCAGAGAAACTTTCACTAAGTCAGTCTATTCAAAAATGATTTGAACTGATGACCAAACATCATTTATGGATTGAGTGATGTTGGTCCATAATATCTTTCTGATGTCAGTTAAAGTCTTTTCAAACGTGATATCTTTGTCCAGTGTTTTTACTTGTTGAGCCAAGCCTTTGCTTTTCCTCAGTTCTTCAACAAAATTGATTTTTGACACATCATACTTCTGTTCTAAGGTGATGAATTTCTCCTTTATCTTTTGGAGTTCAGTGACCTAGAGCTTCATTTCTTCCATGGATTTGATTAATTCTTCTGTGCTATGACTTGAGGTTCCTACCTCTGATGTACCTATACCTATACCTGTACCTGTCACTTTAATAGTTTCAACTAATGCCAAAGGGACATTTGTTGCTATAGCAGTTGCCAATGTAGAAGGAATTGCTGTAGAAACCATTGGCACTACATTTTGAGGCTGAGAGGTCGACTCACTCTGTCTGCTTTGTAGTGTTTTCTCTAGTTCTTGTTCTGTCTCCTTTAGTTGTTCATTTATCTTGAGGACCAAGTCCATAAGCTCTTCTTCATTCTTCTTCTCAATTACCTCAGCAGTCTGAGGGTGCATGAGTGGTGGCAATTTCTTCTGCTTTCTCAGTGCATTTATATCTTCATTGTTTTTCTTTATTAGTCCTTCTGTAGCTTTGACATCCTTTGGGTTGTGGCCCAATCCAATAATCAAATCCTCCAATGATTTGATTATGTTGTCCTTTGCCTATGAGGAGGCTCTTTCTAGATGCAATTGAGCAGTGGTGTTGTTCAGTGAATTCTCCAACCTATGTGCCATCATGGCCTTGCTTGTCAATGTGGAATAAACCATTTCCCCTATTTTCTTATGCAATTATATTTGATCTATGGGGTGAATATCTTTGGAAAAGACCTCAAAATCAGTTTTGAGGTAGTCTGCAATTGATTTGGGTTTCTGTATTGTAGCCTTTAGAAAACTCATCTACATTTTACCTTCCTTGATGTCATAAGTTGACATCAACCTGGTTTGTTTAGTAGGAGCTATCTTTAAGTATTGCGTGTAGGTTTGGGCCTTCAGTTGTTCATTTTTGGCCTTTATCTCTTTAAAATTTCCTTTGATGTCTAAGGTCTTGTTAGATGAAGACCTGAAAGATGAAACTTCGCCACTCTATTGTCGTTTAAGCTCTTGTCTCTGTGAACTAGAAGGTGTCCCACCTATTGGGGATGTATGTAGACTGTCTCCACCTTATTTCCTTAAACTCCCTGTTGTTTATTCAAAAAATTCTTCCTCTGAATGTGGATTTAACCTGTGCCTCTTAGCACCAGGCTAGTCTGAAGGACCACTAGCAGGGGTAGCTACTTCCCTGTCTCTTTTTAAGCTTTTTTCCTCATCCAGAGGAGGCTGCAAAACTGGGGGGTCTCCCATATTAACCTGAGCTATATGGGACTGTGGTGGAGCCTGTTCTTCAGAGATTTCAGGTTTCTTTGACATGTCTGGTTGTCTTGATGGTGGAGTACTGGTTACCTGTTCTTTTCCTTGTGGTGGTTCTGCAAGGGGTGCACTAGTTTCCTGTGAGTTCTTTTGTGAGATATTTGCTATAGAGGCACTAGTTCCTGGCATTGGCTTCTGGGCAGTTCCAACTGGTACCTGTTCACAAGAGTCCAGGTTAAGTCTCTTTTCTAGGTCTTTCATCACATTCTCTACATTGACCTGATCACTATCCATCTCAACTAAAGTTCCTTCTCTCCATTCATCCATATTTGCATATTGCTCTATTTCAGGATTTTTGTTATGAAAATATGGTGACAGCTTGTTTTTCATTCTTCTATCATAAATGAAACCTTGTGGATCATATCTCCAAACAAAACTTTTATTTAATCTCATATGTTCTAGGATTTTTCTGCTTCTTTGCCTACTTCTCTATTGTTGTAGATAAATGGACCTCAATGATCTTTAATTCTCAACTATGCTTTCTTCTTGGCCCTGGTGAAGCGAATCTGATAAGAGTTTATCATTTGCCTATAATGCTCAAATGCAAATATCCTCATAGGAACATATTTTGGTAGTTTAAATGGAGGAAGTTCACAACCATAAATTCTGATCTCTGTGTGATTCTGGTACAAGTACCAGTTAGCTATTTTGTACTACTTGGATAGCTCAAGGATTTTTTTGATTTCATCACTAATCCTAGGAGGAGGACTTCCTGTTAGCATGGTGGTCACTGGGTGGACAAATCGGTCAATGAATTCATTGTATGCATAGGGACAAACAAGTGAATAATGGAAGATAGAAGTCCAAAACATGACTGATCTGGGATTACCCTTTGTATCAAGTTTATTTACAAAGAATGGGAACTTGTCAGATTGAAAGTAAATGAAAAGGTGATATATGAAGGTGGAATACTTGAATATTTTTTCATTTTCAAGCCTGATGAACTGGTCATGGATTTCCTCAATAATGAATGCAACATAGTTATACTTGACAGCAGGAGGTTGACCAGGGGTAAAATTGGACTTTAAAACTAGGGTTAACTCATCCACATACTCACTAGTATTGAAACCCATGACTGCAGCTATCATATCAACTATAATTTTACCTATTGGTGTGAAGAAAACTGACAAATAGGGAGGTGGAATTTTGGGTTGATGATACTTATCCATGAAAGTCTAGCAAAGGTGACTGAGTTTAGACTGGAACAATTTAGATGATTTCTCGAGCAAATTGGGGTGAGGTCTTGACTGGGCTGAAACTAAAGCATCTCATTGATTGAATCTACAGTAATTGTGAAGAGAACAATTTTATTGGGGGAAATTACTGCTTTGAGGTTGGGATCATAATTGGCGTGACACTGATGGATAATGTCAGGGAAAATGCACATAGAAGGGAGCATGTACATTGGGAGATTTGATTCCCATAGTGCTATGGTATCATAGCTATTCATATAATTGTCCCGGCATTGGCAAAATACTTTCAAGTGGTCTTTGTCGGTATCGAGGACTTTTATTTGAAAATCTTTATTTGCTAGGGGTAGATAATCCAAATCACAGTGAGGGGTAGTGATAGGTGCTATACTGAGGGCTGCGGAGGCTTCCATTCTGGTTCTTGTGGATTCAGATAGGAAATTGGGGTTTTTAAGTGAAATTGGTGAAAACAGAGTGTTTGGGGAGTCTTGAATTCCAAATTTAGCAACTGAACTATAATGAAATTTGGGTTTTCCAAATTAATTACAGAGAAAAGAAAGTATTCACAGGGCTTCTAGACGGAAACTGGTAAATACCTGTTTTTGGTGACGGGCAATGGAAAGTAGGTTCAGTGGGTGTGAATGGTGGACTTGGAGTGGCGTTGAACTGCAAAGTTGAGGGTGACTGACAGTTGTGTGTACGAGCTAGTTGACTTCAACGTTCAAGTTGTATGCATGCGTTCTTAAAAATAAGCATGAAAAATTTTTCACTTTGTTTTTTATACAAAGTCAAAGCTTTTGGTAGGTTCGGGGTTTGGACATATGATGTCAACAGGAGAATGATTTGATGTTTTGTCGGTAGCGGGAGGTGGTAAGTGGTTTTCATCGCACTGCTAGCGAAGGGGAGGTGGTATTTGGGCGAGACTGCGTGGTACCATACAACGTTTGACACATTGCACAGGTACTGTTTACAAAACTGCTCGCCATCGCACGCTAAAGGTCGACCATGGAGCTCGTGCGATATGTGTGATGACTGTCAGATCTGGGGGATCTAATCGGACAATTGTTAGGGAGTTGAGATGCCCTATGTTTAATGGCGGGGGCCCGACGGTAATTAAAAGTTTTTAATTACATCGGGGGCGAAGTGATTTGTTGAAGTTATTAATTAATTGTGAGGATTAATTAATTATTTTATTAGCATGGTGGGGGTCGGGCTCTTAATTAACTATGGATTAGTTAATTAATCCCATTTATTGATTTATTATGGTTATATTTAACTGAGGGCGAGATATGTAAAATTTGGGTTTTTCTTGTATTTATAATAATACGGGAATGGGTAAATGTTATATAGGGGAATTATATAATAACATGAATTAGTGGTTGATATGACTTTGTGAAATGCGCTCTAAGAAAAAATGTTTTCGAAAGTGTATTTCATCATATAACATTTATAACTTAGGCTAAGTGAACTTGAGGGTTTATATGGAAAGTATTTTATTTTCTCTAAGTAAAATAGTATTTTACTTAGGAAAAGATTTATTAGGGAAATGAATAACTTATGAAGGGGGTGAATTTTGATGAAGGGGTTTAAGTACTTAGGCATTATAAATTATTGGGCCGAGGGTCCGGTCCCTCCAAAAGTCAGAGAAATGCTCTGAGCCCCTCTAACTTGACAGATACCATGGCACTTAGGGGAAATTAGTAAAAATTGAGGCGAAACGAGTAGGGAAGTTAATTATTTTTTACTTTTCTTGTTTGATGTGCCTTCCATGTGATACATGTCTTTGCCTTGTGATGAAAGTAAAATATCTACACATTCAAACTTTGTCATTCACCACACATTTATTTTGCAACCATCATCTACTTACCCTACCTACTTAACCTAGCATTTTCACTTCTTTCTTAGGGTGCACTTAGACTGGAAAACCCTTTTCAACTTTATTTTCTTTTACATGGTGATGCCTATCTAAATCTACACTTATTACATCCAAGGGCTCAGATTAAACTATTGAGCTCCTTTTTCACGCTACCTATCTACTTATCTTCCAAGATTACACTATTTGGTTAGATATTTATTTTCTACTTCTAAAACATGAAATTAAAAATATGAACTAGTCAAGCTTAAACTATTTGACTATTCATGAATTGTGGCAGAGGTGCCAAGCTGCACACAATTTTTATTATACAACAGTAACAAAGTAGTGGTAATTAGATTTCCACACTTTTCTGGTCTTTTCTTTTTGTTGGGGTTCATTTTTTTTTTCATTTTTTGACCTCTTTTTATTTCTTTTCACCATTTGATTTTTATTTTAGGGTATACCCTCTTTACATTTTTTAAATTTTTGATTTTTTACAAATATGGAAAACCTTTGCAACAAGTAAAGGTATGAACATATTTCATAGTAAAACCAAGTCAATCATGATATATGATGCCTATTAGTATAGGGGAATAACAATGGCTCCACTTTGGGATGGATTTCCCTTATGGAAAGTCAAGAATAGTAGATCAATGGCCTCTTAATGACTTTGATTGTGCTCTGCAATCTTATTTTCCTTGCTGCTTTATGTATATGTATGATAGTAATATTTCTGAAGCTTAGAGCCTTCTCTTCGGGCTTCAACTCCAAAAATTTATTGTCCAATCAACAATATGACATTATAAAGGATATAATATGTACTGAGAAGAACATGGTAACATTAATAAGTAGGATCAAAGTAATGCTTTAACATCCGACCATTGACTGGTCCTTCTTTAGCTTATGTACCATCTAACTCTTTAAGAAAATATGCATTGTTTCCTTTGGAAGCATAGATGATGTATGGTCCTTTCCATAGGAAGTCAAACTTCCCATGTTTCCCCTTATCCTCTCTCCTGGAATCCTATCTTAACACTTTATCTCCAAGGTAGAAATCTTCTACTTTGGTTCTTCTGTCAAATATCTTTTTAAGCTTCTCCTACAACACTTGGGATCTTTGGTACACCTCCTCCCGGGTCTACTGCAAGTGGATAGTATGGTTTATCCTTATTTGAATATCATTTGGTTCCACTTGAGCTTATTGGAGCATTTCCATGATAGGAACCCCTAGTGATGAAGGAAAAACAGCTTCCATGCCATATACTAACTCATAAAGACTAGTTCCAATGGATTTTTTGGTTGTAAGCCTATCTGCCCACAAAGCATTTATTAGTCTTTTATTCCAAGTTTTCTTGTTTTCTTCCAATATTTTTTTGATGATATTAATTAGACTCTTGTTGGAAGATTCGTCTAGTCAATTCCATTGAGGGCAGTACGCTGTGGAATGGCCCATAATATGATACTTGTTACAGAAACTAATCATTTTCTTTGATTTAAAAGTTGCAACATTATCAGTAATTATTTTAGTGGGGCAACCAAACCTAGACAAAATATTTATTTCTAGGAAACCTATGATCACGGTGTCATTGACTTGTTAGGAGGAAATGGACTCTACCCATTTAGTAAAATAGTTAGTGGCAGTGAGTATTCATTTATGTTGGCCAGAGGAGGGTGGATGGATTTCTCCAATGAAGTCAAGACCCTATTGTTAAAAAGATTTCTCGGTGGAAATGGGTTTTAAGGGTAAGGGTAACAACTTTCTTTTTTCTTCAAAGATTTGAAATTTATGGCAAGAAGTTACAAATTTCTTCACATCTGCAAACAAGGTTCGCCAATAGAATCTAGACCTTAGGATTTTATCTACAGTTGACTTCCAATAGAGATTTCCATCACAGTCTCTTGCATGAAATTCTTGGAGAGCCTTGTTAGCTTCATCTTTTAATAAACAATTTAATAAAATTCCTTCATGATTTTTCCAAAAAAGAGTATTATCTAAGATACAAAACTTTGAGGCTTTCATTTTCAAAAACCTGTTCTTGGTTTTGGATAACCCTCGAGGAGCCTACAAGTTTTGTAAAACATAAATTACATCAGCATACCAAGGTGAGTCTAAAAAGGCCTGACTGATTTGTGGAGTTTCCATCTCCTGCTCGTTATCTAGTTCATTTATGTTTAGGGCTTGACAATTACTTTCTGCCATAAGTTTTCCAATCCCTGACCTTTTATTAGTTTTGTAGGTTTTATCTCTATATCATACTTTAAGATGGTAGCTATCCATTACCTCTTTTACCATCAATTCCATCCTGAGCTAGGATGTCTTTGACAACTGCACTAGGAACATAAGCTATCACATGAGAGTACAATATGTAGACTCTGAAGTCTTTTATAGCTTTTACCAGTGTAAAAGCTTGTTTCTCCATTATTTTGTATTTTAATGATGCATCACTGAGTGCTTTACTAAAAAAGGCTATAAGTTTTTCACATCCTTGATCATCCTTTTGTAATAAAACTGCTGCTATGGTGTGTTCTGATGCAAAAGAAAACATGATGAAGTCTATCAAATTAAGGACTTGTGAGGACCGGTGTTTTGGTTAAGGCCATTTTGATTTCTTCAAATGATTTCTTGGCCTCTACTGTCCATTTGATACTTGAATTCTTTTTTAGCATGTCATTTAACAATCTGACGAGTTCAACTAAGTTAGAAATGAATCTTCTTAAAGAATTTATCTTCCCTAGGAAAGCTTGAAGTTCTTTAATATTTCTTGGATGAGGTATCTATAGAATAGCTTCGATCCTGAAAGGGTCAATTCGAATGCCATCCTTGGAAATAATATGACCTAAAATTTACCCTCTTCCATACCGAAGAAGGACTTCTTTGGATTCAACGAAATGCCATATTTTCTGCATTTTAAAAATACTTGCTTGAGATGGTCTAAGTGATGTTGATTAGATTTAGAAAAAAACAGTTAAATCATCCAGGTATATAACAAGAAAATCATGAATTTCTTTGGCAAAGGTAATTTCCATTGCCCTTTGAAAGGTTGCTCCTGCATTTTTTAGTCCAAATGGCATTTTGATGTACATACAAGTGCCCCATGGTGTTGTAAAAGAAGTTTTCTCTTGGTCATCAGGATGAACAAAGATTTGGTTATATCCTGAAAACCCATCTAAAATTGAAATTGTAGAAGAACCCATTACCCTTTGCAAAATATGATCCATTTTTGGTAAAGGGTAGTTATCTTTAAGAGAGACCTTATTCACATTTCTCAAATCAACACATAACCTTATTTTCCTAGTTTTCTTCCTAGTAGGTACTAAGTTAGACACCCACTCTGAAATTCTAATAGGGGCAATAATCCATGCTTCATACATGCATTTGATTTCCTTTTCAATTAATGGTAATAATATAGGATTAATTCTTCTGAGTTTTTGTTTAAAAGACTTTTGATTCTCTTTCAGAGGTATAGTGTGCTGAATAATAGAGGTGTCATAGGAATTCAAATCTTCGTAACTCTAAGCAAAGACATCCTAGAATTCCCTAATAAGTTCAACATACTTTATCTTCTCATCAGGAGGTATAGATTTTGACAATTTTATCATTTTTGGATTGTCCTGTGTTTTTAAGTTGTATTCTTCAATATCTGGTTTTAATGGTTCCATTTTCAGTTTCTTGGGAATGTCATTGGATTCAAACAGATCTTCTAGAGGAGTTAATCCTTTGGGTAAATGGTTGTCCTTTAGGTTTATAACCTCTGTTTCCTCTTCAATTATTTCATCTAGGTCCATTTGTTTCAGGTCTTGAATTTCTTCTTGTGTGAATTTTGTGCGATGAAGCATATTTGTTGAACTTTTCTCTAAAATATTGATTTCTACCTCATCTATTTGATTAGAATCAATAATTGTATCAACATCTATGTTACTGTTAGAAAACTCTTCATCTAAAGTTAAAAAGTTATTGATCTGCTCATCAATATCAAAAACCTGCCAATTCTTCAGATTATCAAGGATGGCTGGTCTGTGCCTAATCTCAGTAGTAAATTGATGATTAGGTTGAAAAGGTAATTTGTAGGTGCTAGCAAATATGGCTAGGCTGTGGGCTTGCAAGTTGTGTTTTCTAGGGATTGTAGCAAGTTGAGTTTCCAAAAAAGTGTTGAGAATTTCTATGACTTTTCCTATATAATATCCTAATCTAGGATCCCTCATTAATTATTTTCCTTTAATCTGTTTAATTATCAGTTCTGAATCTCCTATGACAGACACTCTGATTGTTTCTAATCTTCTGACAAGTTTAAGACCCAACAAGAGAGCCTCATATTCTGCTATGTTATTGGTGCACTTAAAATTTAATCTATAGGCATGGCCTTCAACATGATCATTTTCTAAATCGTACACCTAAACTCCTGCTCCTACCCCTAATTTATTAACTAAGCCATCGAATTCTAAATGCATAAGGATTTCATGCTCGTAATTGGTGTCTGGGGTAGTAGGAATTTGTTTAGCTGTAGGATCTGGTTTTTCATTCTCATCTGATTTTTCTTTGTTATCTAATATTTCTTGAATACGAACACTTGATTTTTATTTTTTAATTTCTTTTGGTTCTGCTGCTAAAACTTCTAAAGTATCAGAAGGATTGGTTTCTGCATTGTAAAGAATGAATGAGTCCATATCAGAGTGTACTGAGTATATGGGGAAATTTTAGGGTCTTTCTTAACTACTTACTATATATTTCATCAATGTTTCTTTATATAGTTTCTTTGGTTGTCCAAAAACCGATATAGTAGCATATGACATATCTACTTGAAGAGATCCCTAAAGCTTAGCACCCTAGGATTTGGACAATAACATGCCATATTTGGGTGGTATATCTGCTACCACTATATCCATTAAAATTGTCTTTGCAAGGTATTGAACCAATGAAACACACAAGTCTTTTATCAATCCTAAACATCTCACCTGACTAGAATCAAAAGAAAACAAATCTTTGCATGGTCTAGTGATGTCTAGGTCTAGCTTTTCCATTATAAACTTGGGCATGAGATTATGATATGCCCTAGAGTCAAACATGGCATTGTGAAGAATCTTATCATGTATGGTTAAGCTCACATAGAAGGGAGGAATGCCTCCTTCCGATGGTTTTCCATTCACTTCTGGGCCAAAGATTAATTCAAGCTGGTCATCAAAAAGATTAACTGAGTCTTCAGTTCTAGTGATTTTCAGTGATCTATTGATTTGAGTTCGGTAGGCCTCATTTTTAGCTAATTCAGATAATGGGACCACAATTTTCAGCTTACCTACTTCAATTTCTATATTAAAGGGTTTTTCTGTTTGGGCCTTTGGATTTCGAACAACAATATTCTCTCTATTTTTAGTGTTTTCTGTGTTTTTCTCCTTTTCAGGAGTGGAATCATGATTTGTTGATTCTCCTAGATCAACCTCTGGAGGTTCTTCCACAATTCCCTTAGAAAGAAGGGAAGTGGAGGTTTGTTTGTTGTTTGGTTGGTTGTCAGAGACATCTTCAATTATGGGGTTACAAGGGTTAGTGTTTGATCTAGAAATAATATGTAAAGGTGTGGTTACTATCTTACCTCTTGTGGGCTGATTTGGAACCTTTTGCTTGTTTTTTTCAGGGACATCAATTCTCCTACTTCTTAAGTTGTATTTCTTATGCAACTCAAAGATGGTCATGTTATATCCTTCTCTAAAGTCAAATGATTCCCCTGAATGAGTTTGGAACTATTTAAGAATGTGGGCCTCTTGATGTTCTTGGGTCAAGTAAACTTCTCCTTCATTACTAATCCCCATCAAATTGATTTGAGTATCTTCCTTTGGACCTTTAGAGTTGGAAGATTCTGCATAGTTCTCCTAGAAAGGGGGTCTAATTTTTTGGTTAGGACCATTCTTTCTAGTGTTTGGGTTTTGATTATTCTTGAAATTAGGATTTCTCCCTGTGTTAGTTTGCTGACCATCCCAAGGAGCTTTCCTTTCAATTGTCTCTACTCTGTCTCCTAGTTTATCCATTCCTTTAGTTATGGAATCTAGTTTTTGTTCAAAGGGTGAGCTTTCTTCCTTCAATGGTATCCTCCTTTCACTCCTAGCCTTGGCTTTTTTAGATATCAGGTTAGCTTCAACAATGACTACTATGCTTTGCATATCTTCCAAAGTAGGATGGTTTCATTCTCTTAGCTGGAAAGCCATGTCAGAATCAAATCCATCTGGGAATTTGATTAAGGCTAAACCAGGTGGGGGCCTAAGATTTTGAGGGATGGCTTTATACACACTATTTAATCTAGTGCAATAATCATGCACAGTTTCTTGTGGTCCTCTTCTTAAGTTTTCGTATTCAAATAGAATCGGAAGGGGGTCTTTCTTTTTCTCCCACTTGTTCAAGAATTGTTGATAGAGAGTTGCTAGGTTGTCTATACTATTTGCTGCTAAACTTCTAAATCAGGTTCTAACTTCCCCAAATAGACTCTGAATGAATATTCTCATTTGCACATCATCAGTATCTATTTCATAAATTTCAAAGTAATCAATCATCTTCTTGGTGTGTTGCTGGGCTGTATAGGTACCAATACCATCAAAAGTAGTGATATTACTTTGGTAATCATGGGGCATGGCACCTAAGTTTTTTGGTAGTACCAGGTGGGAATATCTATTTACGATTGCTGTAGGTAACTGTGAAACAAAAGCTGGGGTTGGGATAACAATGGATGTTTGAGTTGTGGATGGATGGCTAGAGGTGATGGTCTGATGTGGAGTGGTTTGAGATTGAGATGTATGAGGAAATGGTGATGAGCTTGCAGAAATAGTAGTGATTACAGAGGGATTAGGTGTTCCTTCAGTGGTAAGATCAGATTGCGGTGAGTTCTACAAATATCTATGAATTGACAAATTGGCTACTTGGAGCTCTAATTCTTGGATGAACTCTGGATCTTGGACTAGGTCAACTAATTTAGAATTGAATGAAGTCCTAAACAAAGAGGTTTCAAAATATTCATCAAAGGGTTGGTCTTCGAGGTAAATCCACCTAACAGGATAGGATGAAGATCTGAAGGTGGGTCGAGGACTAACAAAACTTTCTTGTCTTCTAAGAATTCTGGGGATCAGATTGGGGTTCTCAAACACTTGTGGTGGATTGGGATCAGGATTAGCTCTAGTGTAACGAGTCCTTTTTGAATCCAGATTTTTGGATTTTGTTTCTGGTTTTTCTTAATTGATATCAAAACAACTTCTTTAATTCCTTTAAGATGCCTTTAGATTTAGGTTTCACATGTTCTTAAATATTTATTTTGATTGAGGAATTTTCTTCCCCAGTATGGTTGCCACTATGTTAACACTCATCTTTTCCTTAAAGTTGTTTAGAAGAAGGAAAGGGGTCTGAGGTAACCACAAACCAACTTTTAAGTACAGAATCTAACCAATATGTACTCAGAGAGGGCTCTCTCTTTATGATTTAACTTTGTTTATGAGATATTAGGCTAGTTATGAAGGCTTTGGGTTTTGATTTTATTTGGTGGTGGAATTCAAGAGTAGATGGATACAATAAGGTATTTCAGGCCATTGGGCTATGAAATCAACTGAAGATGGCTTAACTGGATCAGGTTGATTCAACAAAGGAGGGCTTCACAAGGAAAGATAACTAAACAAGATACAAATGATAGCTTAAAGGGTGAGATGGTCTTGAAAAGGAGGAAGGGCAATTAAGAATCCTTCAACAAAGTTCAAGATTAGGGAAAGTGGGTGCTCATTAACAAAAAACAATTAAGAATTCTTTGTTAAATGGCCACAATGATAAAATAAGAAGTAGGGAGCAATTAAGAATTCCCTACCTATGATGGCTTAGAAGAAAACATTAAGAATATAAGCGATTTTAAAGACAGAATGTAGTAAAGCACTTTTTGAAATATACTTTCCTGTTTATTATTAAAAGATGAAACACATGTGAAATATTTAAACAAGAAAACTGTAAAAACATAAGATATATAATACTTATTTGTTTCTCGTTTGACACAGGAATCCTGTAAATGTCCTTTTCTTTATTACTTTGTTCAGCTAGACATATAATAGTTGTCCAACAACACTTCTATTCTAAAATAAAGAGTCTATAGAAATGTCTAATAATCCACCCCCAGTACTTCGAATGAGGAAGTACTTATACAAAACTTACAACAAAATATCTCCTATCTAAGAGGGATATATTCTAGGAAGACTAAATACATTTTACATGAATGTAGAGACAAATGGTATTGAAAGTAGAAACTAAATGTAAACTGCTTGGTTGATGTCCCTGCTTTTATTGAAGGAGCTGGAGGCAGGCCCTATGATTGTGCCTCTTGTTGTCTTGCCCTTAATTCTATGCTAGCTGATTATTTTGATCTTTTCACTGATACTCTTTTACCCATGACTGATACTCTTTACCTGATTTACTATCATTCATCATTTTTTACCAAAATTGACTATGGTAAATACTTCAATTCACTTTTTACCATGGTAAATCATAAGATGTTTGTCATGTCAATCCACCACTCTTCTCTTGGTATCCTAGTCCTTGTAATATTTCTGTAAATTTCATCTTCTTATGTGTATTTTACAAAATTTGGTTGTACTGGAAACAAGTGTTTCAATTCATGCTCAACATAAAAGAGGTTCTCCAAACTATCATAGAGAACTCTTCCTGTGGGTAATGCCTTGGGTGTGGATGAAATAGCAGAGGAACTGGCTTGGCTGTTTGCATACTGATGTAATTTTTTGACATAATCATATTGCCTCATTAACTCATTATTGATAACTAAAGGACTTGAAAGTCCTTTACTTTGTAAGATGCCAAATTTTTCCATAAATTCATCTATGTCTTCCTACATATTCTGACATTTCCGTTCCAGGTTTTTCATTAGAGTCCTTTTAGTCAACGCTTTCTTTATTTTGAGGATGGTTCTAGTCCTATCCTCAATATTTAGTTGCTCCAATTGATACATGTTTCTGCTATTTAGAAAGTTTATTAATCTGTTGGCCTCTTCAGGCTTCCCTCCTAATTCTTGCCTGGTTTTTTCAATTTCTTATGAAGCAACTTTCACTATGCCAATCTGTTAAAAAATTATTTGAATTGATGACCAAACATCATTGATGGATTGAGTGATGTTGGTCCATAATATCTTTCTGATGTCAGTTAAAGGTTTTTCAAATGTGAGATATTTTTCCAGTGTTTTTACTTGTTGAGCCAAGCCTTTGTTTTTCCTCACTTCTTCAGCAAAATTGACTTTTGACACATCATACTTCTGTTCTCAGGTGTTGAATTTCTCTTTTATCTTTTCGAGTTCAGTGACCTGGAGGTTCATTTCCTCCATGGATTTGATTAATTCTTCTATGATCTGACTTGAGGTTCCTACCTCTGATGTACCTATACCTATACCTATCAATCCAATAGTTTCAGCTATTGCCAAAGGGACATTTGGTGCTAGAGCAGTTTCCAATGTAGAAGGAATTGCTGTAGAAACCACTGGCACTACATTTTGAGGCTGAGAGGTCGACTCACTTTGCCTGCTTTGTAGTGTTTTCTCTAATTCTTGTTCTGCCTCCTTTAGTTGTTCATTTAGCTTGAGGACGAAGTCCATAATCTCTTCTTCATTCTTCTTCTTAGCTACCCCAGCAGTCTGAGGGTGCATGAGTGGTGGCAATTTCTGCTGCTTTCTCAGTGCAGTT
This sequence comes from Pinus taeda, assembly GCA_000404065.3. Lineage (NCBI taxonomy): Eukaryota > Viridiplantae > Streptophyta > Pinopsida > Pinales > Pinaceae > Pinus > Pinus taeda. The sequence goes on along the minus strand of APFE030493567.1, from coordinate 114,044 downwards.
ATATCTTCATTATTTTTCTTTATTAATCCTTCTACAACTTTGACATCCTTTGGGTTATGGCCTAATCCAATAATCAAATCTTCCAATGACTTGATTTTGTTGTCCTTTGTCTGTGAGGAGGCTCTTTCTAGCTGCAATTAAGTAGTGGTGTTGTTCAGTGAATTCTCCAACCTATTTGCCATCATGGCCTGACTTGTCAATGTGGAATAAACCATTTCCCCTGTTTTCTTATGCAATTCTATTTGATCTATGGGGTGAATATCTTTGGCAAAGACCTAAAAATTAGTTTTGAGGTAGTCTGAAATTGATTTGGGCTATTGTACTGTAGGCTTTAGAAAACTCATTTGCATATTACCTTCTTTGATGTCATAAGTTGACATCAACCTGGTTTGATTAGTTGGAGCCATCTTCAAGTATTGCGTGCAGGTTTGGGTCTTTAGCTGCTCATCTTTGGCCTTTATCTTTTTAAAATTTCCTTTGATGTCTAAGGTCTTGTTAGATGAAGACTTGAAAGATGAAACTTCTACACTCTATTGTCGTTCAAGCTCTTGTCTTTGTGAACTAGAAGGTGTCCCACCTATTGGGGATGTATGTAGATTGTCTCCACCTTCTTTCCTTAAACTCCCTATTGTTTCTTCAAAAAATTATTCCTCTGAATGGGGATTTAGCCTGTGCCTCTTAGCACCAGGTTGGTCTGAAGAACCACTAGCAGGGGTAGCTACTTCCCTGTCTCTTTTTAAGATTTTTTCCTCATTCAGAGGAGTCTGCAAAACTGGGGGGTCTCCCATATTAACCTGAGCTGGATGGGACTGTGTTGGAGCCTGTTCTTCAGAGATTTTAGGCTGCTTTGACATGTCTGGTTGCCCTGATGGTGGAGTACTGATTACCTGTTCTTTTCCCTATGGTGGTTCTGCAAGGGGTGCACTAGTTTCCTATGAGTGCCTTTGAGAAATATCTGATGTAGAATCACTAGTCCCTGGTGTTGGCTTATGAGTAGTTCCAATTGGTACCTGTTCACAAGAGTCCAGGTCAAGTCTCTTTTCTAGGTCTTTCATCACATTCTCTACATTGACTTGATCACTATCCATCTCAATTAGAGTTCCTTCTCTCCATTCATCCATATTTGCATATTGCTCTATTTCAAGAATTTTGTTATGAAAATATGGTGAGAAATTGTTTTTAATTCTTCTATCACAAATGAAACCTTGTGGATCATACTTCCAAACAAAACTTTTATTTAATCTCATATGTTCTAGGATTCTTTCTACTTCTTTGCTTGCTTCTCTATTGTTCCAGACAAATGGACCTAAATGATCTTTAATTCTCAACTGTGCTTTCTTCTTGGCCCTGGTGAAGTGAATCTGATCAGAGTTTATCATTTGTCTATAATACTCTAATGCAAATATCCTCATAGGAATATATTTTGGTAGTTGAAATGGAGGAAGTTTATAACCATAAATTCAGATCTTTGTGTGATTCTGGTACAAGTACTAGTCACCTATTTTGTACTACTTGGATAGCTGAAGGATTCTTTTGATTTCATCACTAATCCTAGGAGGAGGACTTCCTGTCAGCATGGTTCAATGAATTCATTGTATGAATAGGGACAAGCAAGTGAATAGTGGAAGATAGAAGTCCAAAATATGACTGATCTGGGATTACCCTCTGTATCAAGTTTATTTACAGAGAATGGAAACCTGTCAAATTGATATTAAATGAAAATGTGATATACGAAGGTGGAATACTTGAACACTTTTTCATTTTCAAGCCTCATGAACTGGTCATGGATTTTCTCAGCAATGAATGCAACATAGTTATGCTTGATAGCAGGAGGCTAACCAGGGGTAAAAATGGACACTAAAACTAGGGTCAATTCATCCACATACTCACTAGTATTGAACCCCATGACTGCAACTATCATATCAACTATAATTTTACCTGTCTGTGTGAAGAAAACTGACAAAGAGGGAGGTGGATTTTTGGGTTGATGCTGATTATCCATGAAAGTCTGGCAAAGGCGGCTGAGTTCAGACTGGGACAATTTAGATTATTTCTCTAGCAAATCTCCAAGGGAAATGGGGGTGAGGTCTTAATTGGGCTGAAACTAAAGCATCTCATTGATTGAGTCTGTAGTAATTGTGAAGAGAACAATTTGATTGGGGGACATTACTAATCTGAGGTTGCGATCGTAATTGGCGTGGCACTAGTGCATAATGTTAGGTAAAATGCGCATAGAGAGGAGCATGTATACTGGGATATTTGATTTCCATAGTCCTATGATATCATAGCCATTCATGTAATTGTCCCGCCATTGGCAAAATACTTTCAAGTGGTATTTGTTGATATCCAGGTCTTTTATTTGAAAATATTTATCTTCTAGGGGCAGATAATCCAAATCATGGTGAGAGGTAGTGATAGGTGCTATACTGAGGGCTGTGGAGGCTTCCATTCTGGTTCTTGTGGATTCAGATAGGAAATTGGTGTTTTTAAGTGAAATTGGTGAAAACAAAGGGTCCAGGGAGTCTTGAATTCCAAATTTAGCAACTGAATTATAATGAAATTTGGGTTTTCCAAGTTAATTACAGAGGAAAGAAAGTATTCACAGGGTTTCTAGACAGAAACTGGTAAATACCTGTTTTTAGTGATGGGCAATGGAATGCAAGTTCACTGGGTGTGAATGGCGGACTTGGAGCGGCGTCGAACTGCAAGATTGAGGGTGACTGATGGTACGGTGTACAAGCTAGTCGACTTCAATGTTCAAGTTGCATGCATGCATTCGTAAAAATAAGGATGAAAACTATTTAACTTTATTTTTTATACAAAGTCAAAGCTTTTGGTGGGTTCTAGGTTTGGACCGATGACGTTAGCAGGAGAATGATTTGATGTTTTGTCGGTAGCGGGAGGCTGTAAGCAGTTTTCATCACACCGCTAGTGGAGGGGAGGTAGTATTTGGGTGAGACCACGTGATTCCATACAAATTTTGACACGTTGCACAGGTATTGTTTATAAAACCGCTCGCCATCGCATGCTAAAGGTCGACCATGGAGGTCGTGTGATATGCGCGATGATCGTTGGATCTAGGGGCTCCAATCGGATGGTTGTCGGGGAGTTGAGATGGCTGGTGTTTAAAGGCAGGGGCCCGATGGTAATTAAAAGCTTTTAATTACATCAGGGGTGACGTGATTGGTTGAAGTTATTAATTAATCGTGATGATTAATTAATTATTTTATTAGCATGGCGGGGGTTGGGCTCTTAATTAACTACGGATTAGTTAATTAATCCCGTTTATTGATTTATTATGGTTATATTTAACCGAGGGGTGGGATATGTAAAATTTGGGGTTTTCGTGTATTTATAATAATATGGGAATGGGCAAATTTTATATAGGGGAATATAATAAAATGAATTAGTGGTTAATATGACTTTTTGAAATGTGCACTCAGATAAAATGTTTCCGAAAGTGTATTTCATCATATAACATTTATAACTTAGGCTAAGTGAACCTGAGGGTTTATATGGAAAGTGTTTTATTCTCCCTAAGTAAAATAGGATTTTACTTCGGAAAAGATTTATTAGGGAAATGAATAACTTATGAAGGGGGGTGAATTTTGATGAAGGGGTTTAAGTACTTAGGCATTATAAATTATTGGGTCGAGGGTCCAGTCCCTCCAAAAATCAAAGAAATACTCTGAGCCCCTCTAACTTGATAGATACCTTGGCACTTAGGGGAAATTAGTGAAGATTGAGGGGAAATGAGTAGGGAAGTTAATTATTTTTTACTTTTCTTGTTTGATGTGCCTTCCATGTGATTCATGTCTTTGCCTTGTGATGAAAGTAAAAGATTTACACATTTAAACTTTGTCATTCACCACACATTTATTCTGCAACCATAATCTACTTACCCTACCTACTGAACCTAGCATTTTCACTTCTTTATTAGGGTGCACTTAGACTGGAAAACCCTTTTCAACTTTATTTTCTTTTACATGGTGATGCCTATCTAAATCTACACTTATTACATACAAGGGTTCAAATTAAACTGTTGAGCTCCTTTTTCACTCTACCTATCTACTTATCTGCCAAGATTACACTATTTGGTCAGATCTTTATTTTCTACTTCTAAAACATGAAATTGAAAATATGAACTAGTCAATCTTAAACTATTAGACTATTCATGAATAGTGGCATAGGTGACAAGCTACACACAATTTTTATTATACAACAGTAACAGAGTAGTGGCATTTAGATTTTCACACTTCCCTGGTCTTTTCCTTTTGTTGGGGTTCATTTTCTTTCATTTTTTGACCTCTTTTTATTTCTTTTCACCCTTTTATTTTTCTTTTAGGGTATACCCTCTTTAAGGTTTTTAAATTTTTTATTTTTTACAAATATGGAAAACCTTTGCAACAACTAAAGGTATGAACATATTTCAGAGTCAAACCAAGTCAATTATGATATATGACACCTATTGGTATAGGGGCATAATAATTGGCACTCCCAAAGATAATGGAAAAACTGTATCCATCCCATAAACCAACTGATAGGGTGATGTTCCAATAGACTTCTTAGTATTCAGTCTATTTGCCCATAAGGCATTGACTAACTTCTTGTTCCATGTCTTTTTATTATCTTCAAATAAATTTTTGATAATATTGACCAGACTTTTGTTGGACGACTTTGTTGGTCCATTACCTGGATGGTATTAGGCTGTGGAATGACCAAGGGTGATGTGGTATTTGTTACAAAAATCTATCATTCTTTTGGATTTAAAGGCTACTGCATTATTAGTAATGAGCTTCTGGGGACATCCAAATCTTGAAAGGATATTACTCTCTAGGAAGGTGATTATGACAGTGTCTGTGGCTTGACTAGAAGGCCTCTATCCATTTGATAAAATAGTGTGTGGCTGTGAGAATCCACTTGTGGTGAGTTGAGGAGGTTGGGTGTATTTATCCAATGAAGTCTAACCCCCATTGTTGAAATGGCATCTCAGTGGAAATTGGTTTAAGAGGCAAAGGAAAAAGTTTTCTCTTTCCCTAAAAAGTCTAGCATTTATGACAAGAGGTCACATGTTTTTTAACATTTGCAAACAAAGTAGGCCAATAGAAACCAACCCTTAGAATCTTGTCAGCAGTACTCTTCCAATATAAGTGTCCTCCACAATCCCCTGCATGGAACTCTTGTAAAATCTTGTCAGCTTCATCTTTTAATAAACATGTTAAGAGAATACCACTACTGTCCTTCCAAAACAATGCACTATCTATAACACAATATCATAATGACTTCATTTTTAAGAATCTAGATTTAGTTCTTATCAATCTAGGAGGAGCTTGTAAGTTTAGTAATACAAATGTAATATCTACATACCATGGTGACTCAGTAAAACATTCACTGATCTGTGGAGTCACCATCTCCTCCTAATCATCAAGGGAACTAATGAACTTGATATCAAGGACTTGATAGTTTGATTCAGCCACGAGTTTGGCTAAACCTTGGCCTTTGATGAGCTTGGTGGGCTCTCTATATCATATTCCAATATTGTGGAAATCCATTTGCCTCTTTTTCCTTCAGGCCCATTTTGAGTCAAAATGTCCTTAACTACAGAGTTTGGAACATAAGCAATAATGTGAGAGTATAGAATGTATACTCTGAAATCTTTTATAGCCTTAACCAAAGCTAAAGCTTGTTTTTCCATGATATTGTATTTGAGTGTGGCATCTCTTAAATATTTGCTAAACAATGCTATTAGCTATTCATATCCTTGATTGTTCTTTTGCAGCAAGACTGCTGCAATGGTGTGTTCTGAAGCAAAATAAAAAATAATAAAATCTTTGTTAAAGTCAGGACTAATCAAGATTGGAGTCTCGGTTAAAGCTTCCCCAATAGCTTCAAAGGATTGCTTGGCCTCCAATGTCCATTTAATTGTTGAGTCCTTCTTTAGAATGTTATTCATTTCCCTAATTAATTTTGCTAGATTTGAGATGAATCTCCTAAGAAAATTAATCTTACCTAGAAATGATTGTAGCTATTTTATGTTTTGGGGAAGGGAAATGGTCAAAATGGATTCTATTTTAGCAGGGTCTATCCTAATGCCATCTTTAGATATGATGTGTCCTAATAGCTTGCCCTCTTCTAAACCAAAAAGTGTCTTTTTAGGATTTAAAGAAATCCCAAATTTCCTGCATTTGATAAATACTCTTCTGAGGTGGTCTAAGTGTTCATTGTCAGATTTAGATAAAACTATGATGTCATCCTGGTATACTACTAAGAAATCATGGATTTCCTTGGCAAAATCTATATCCATAGCTCTTTGAAATGTGGCACTTGCATTCAGTAATCCAAAGGGCATCTTCAAATACATGAAGGTACCCCAAGGAGTAGTAAACGCAGTTTTGGCTTGGTCCTCGGGTTGGACTAATATCTAGTTATACCTAGAGAATCCATCTGACAGTGAAATCCTAGATGAGCCCACTACCCTTTGCAATATATGGTCCATTTTTGGTAAGAGGTAGTTGTCTTTTAAAGAGACTTTGTTTAAGTTTCTAAAATCTACACAAAGTCTATTTTCACCTGTTTTTTTCCTAGTTGTAACTAAGTTTGAAATCCAGTCTGAGTATCTAATGGGGGCTATTATTTGGGCATTAAATATTCTTTTAACCTCTTTCTCTATAGATGGCATAAGAACTGGGTTGTTTGAAAGGTTTATGATCTTCTTTTAAAGGTATTTTGTGTTGGATTATGCTTGTGTCATAAGATTTTAAGTCTTCATAACTCCAAGCAAATACATACTGAAATTCCTTAAACAAAGTGATATATTTGACCTTTTCCTCTAGGGGTAAGGCTTTAGATATCTTAATGAGTTATGGATTATCTTTAGTCCCTATATTACACTCTTCTATGTCAGCTCTAAGAGGTTCAAACTTGGGTTTCCTAGCTACATCATTAGAATCAAACAAATCCTCTAAAGGTACTAATCCTTTGGGAAAAAAAATCATTTTTCAAATTAAGAATCTCAGGATCATCATCCATTATTTCAACTATCTCTACATTTTCTAAACTATCTATTTCTACTCTAGTAAATTTAGTTGGTTTAACTACATCGAAAATATTTACATCTAAGCTGATTTCTATATTATTGTCTATTGTACAGTAAGTATCTATCTTACAATTCCAAAATTGACCTTCATTTTTCATGAAATCGTAAATCTGAGAGTCCTGGGAGAAAATCTGCCAATACTTGAGGTTGTCTAGCATAACAGGCCTATGTCTGACTTTTGTAGTGTACTGGTGGTTTGAATGAAATGGTAATTTACAAGTACTAGCAAAGGTAGCCAGACTGTGGGCCTGCATGTTTTGTTTTCTGGGAATGGCAGTAAAGTTTGATTCCAGGAGATCCTTGATCAAGTATAAAATTGTATCCCTATATCAACCAAGCCTAGGGTTGTTGAAAGAGTTTTCACCACTGATTTGTTTAATAATCAACTCCGAGTCTCCCATTATGGAAATTCTTTTGGCTTCCAAATTCCTAACCAATTGTAACCCTAGAATCAGGGCTTCATATTCAGCCATGTTATTGGTACATTTGAAGTTCAATATGAAAGCATGTCCCTTAGCATGATTATTCTCCATATTATGGATCCACACCCCTGCACCATCCCCTAACCTATTGACAGACCCATCAAAGTCTAAATTCCAAAGTGACTCATGGAATATGTTCTCAATATCAACTGTTCTATACTTAAGGTCTTTAGCTGTGATTTCCTTTTTATCATTTTTTGCATATGAAAGAGTCCATATCTGAATGCATTGAGTATATGGGAAAGTTTTATGGCTTTTCCTCACTACTGACCATGTACTTCATTAATGTCTCCCTATATAATTTTCTTGGTTGGCCAAAACGGATATGGTGGCATAAGACATATCCAACTACAAAGATCCTTGCAATTTTTCTCCCCATGAGCGAGATAGTAGCATTTCATATTTTGGTGGGATGTCTGCAACTACAATGTCCATTAGAATGCTCTTTGCAGGGCACTGTACAAGAGTCACACATAAGTCCTTAATTAGACCAAGGCATTTAACTTGGCTGGTGTCAAAAGAAAACAAGTCCTTATAAGGCCTGGTAACGTCTAGGTTCAGACTTTCCATTATTGCCTTTGGTATCAGATTGTGGGATGTACCTGAGTCCAACATAGCATTATGCAAAATTTTATCATGAATCTTTAGGCTGATGTAAAAAGGAGGAACTCCCCCTTGCTGATGAATTCCATTGGCCTCAAGGCCAAATAATAATTCAAGCTGGTCATCATTCAAATTAACAGAATCCTCTCCCTCTCCTATGTTTAAAGTCTTAGTTATCTATGACCTATAAGATTAATTCTTTACCAATTTGGTCAAAGGAACTGATATATTTAATTTATCTATTTCATTTTTAATATTGAAAGGGAGTCGAGGTTTGTTTGTTTGATTCAGATCTTCCTTAATGTGTGAAGTTTGAGAATCTTTATTCTATTTCTCAGTGGTAGGCATTTCAGTTTGTGTTTCTACTGTCTTGCCTTGATTTCTTTTATTTTTATTGTATTCAGTGATTGTCTCTGTTTGGATTTCGGTGGAGGTTATATCTACGATCCTAGGGGTTGAAGTTTCAATTGTTCCCCTAGGGAGAATTTGCAACACTTTGTTAATTGGAGCTTCTTTTATTATCTTAGTCTGGGTTTGGATGGATCTTTTAATGTGAGTCTCATTATTATTCTTACTCCTCAAGCTATATTGTTTATGTACCTCATATGTAGCTCATTAATATCCCTGTTTAAAATCAAAAGATTCACCAGATTCTAACTGCAATTGCTGAAGCATATACAACTCCTGTTCTTCTTGAGTAAGAAAAACAATGTCTTCCTCTGTGGTTTCCAGTGAGTTAATCTGGGTATCATCCTCTGCTTCTTGGTTCTGTGAATCCTCAACATAGTTTTCTTGGAAGGGGGGCCTAATCTGTTGGTCTGGTGTAGCATTTTTTGTAGTATTAGGGTTCTTCCTAAAATTTGGGTTTCTTATTAGGGGTTGTTGTTGTTGATTCTCTGATTATTTTTTCCTCTCCATGTTCTCTAACCTATCCATGATTATTTCTAAACTTTTAGCTAAAACATCTACTTTTCCATCTGAATTTGAAGCTTCTTCTTTAAATACAACTTCCTTTTCATTCCTCATTCGTGTTTTCTTAGCTAATAGGTAGGCCTCTACACTGGCAACATTACTGTGCATTTGTTCAAGTGTTTCAGGGTTTCTTTCCCTTAGTTGGTATGGCATGTCAGCATCAAAACCATCAGGGAATTTAATTAATGCTAGGTCAGGTGGAGGCTTAATGTTGGCTGGAATTGCATTGTAAATATTATTAAACCTAGTGCAATAGTCCTGGACTAACTCATTAGGAGCTCTTCTAATATTGTCATATTCAGAAAGTATTTGCAATGGGTTTTTCTTTCTTTTCCATCTATCAATGAATGACCTTTGAAAATTAGCTAAGTCTGCAATATGGTTGGAAGGAAAGGCTTTGAACCATTTCTTGACATCCCCAGTTAAAGTTTGGGAAAACAATCTCATTTGGACATCTGCTTCATCTATTTCATGAAATTCAAAAAAGTCAGACATCTTGTTTACATGCTGATGGGCAGTGTAATGACCAGTAGCATCAAATAGGAAAATCTTACTTTGATAATCTGCAAACATGGGATGGAGTTGGGCAGGCATAACAAGAAGGGCATATCAGTTTTCCATTGTTGTAATTCTGGTTTGACTAGGGGGTAGAGTTGTGGTGGTTGAAGAAGGGCTTAAAACTAATGGAGGTGAACTAGATGATGATGAAGATGATTGATTAATAAGTGGTTTAGGTGATTGGATTGTGGTAGATACAATTGATGAAGTTGTGGTAAAGGAAGGTGTATTTATAGTGAGTGAAGACTATGCTGAAATTTGAGAAGCAACAACAGTAAGGGCAGCTATCTCAAGAGATTGCTGAAGGTAAGCACTATCTATATTGCTAATCAACGTAGAGGTCAAGGCTTCTAACTTGTCAAAAAGCATCCAAGACAAATTTATCTAAATCTAGATGGATAACCCTTTTTGATTTGATGAGTTCAGTAAACTCAGGGTCTAAAACTGTTTCATGGATATCATTCTCATATTTGGTTCTAATAGTGAGAGGTCAAATGACAAATCAAAAGGGATTTCCTCTAAAGTTGATAATTCCTCAGGGAGTGAATTGGCTTTCTCTAGCTGGCTACTACTTGCTTGAGTTTCTTCGTTTTTTGGTTTCCTTAGAATTTTGTCTGGGTCATCCACTATAGTTGTAGGGTTTGGATCTGGGTTGGCCCTGGTACAGAGAATCTTCTTAGGAGCCAGAATTTTAAGGTTCTTTTTTTTTAATTGTTTTTATGATTTTTTTGCAAATTTACTTCAGATAATGACCTTAAGGGGCTCAAGACTTAATTTGAGGTTTTCTTAAAGTTTTATGAGATTGAGGATCGAAGTCCCCAGTATGGGCGCCATTATGTTATCACTCAGAAATTTCTCAAGGTTGAAGAAAGAAATCCCCGAGGTAGCTACAAACCTACTTTGGAAGCTGGGATCTAGCCCTGCTAGCTTTAGAGAGGGTTCTCTCTTTCATATTTAACTTTGTTTGGAAAAGTTTTAGGCTAGCTTTGTGGGATTGATTGGTTTTGATTGATTTTGGTTTGGTGGGGAGATTACTACTTCAGATGGACAGTTGCAGATCTGTTTACCATTGGGATGTGGAGTCAAAAGTCAAGCAACAGAGCAGAATAAAGTTTCTAGAGGAAATGTTTACAGGGAAAATAATTGAGCCATTTCGGATATTTAGGTTGAATGATGAAAAATCGGAATCAAGGAGCAACTAAGAATTCCTCAATCTGGATCATGGAAGAAATGGAAGGGAGATCAATTGGGATCAGAGGGAAATTAAGAATCCTCTGAACCAGATTATGGATGAATCAATCAAAACTGGGGAGCAATTAAGAATTCCCTAATCTGGATATCAGAGGAAAACATAAAAATGGAAAACAATTTAAGATATAGTGCTTTTAGACATGTTCTAAAATATGCTTCTTGTTATACCATTAAGATTTAGAAAACATGTGATAGTGAAAACTTCAAAAAATAACTGGGCATTAGAAAATACTTTACTAGAGTAGCTCAACATAGAAATCCTGTAATATGATGCTTTATTTCTCAATCAAATCTACTAGCTTGAAACTAGTACAATCACCCTCAAGTTCCAGAAAATTACAAATATCAAACTGTTTAGAAAATCATCCCCCTGAATACTTCAGAATGTGAAGTATTTATACAAAAGTTTATAAATTGTTTACATAAATGCCATCTCTAATAGACAGGACATTTTTAGACTATAACTAAACTAAAAAACTCTAATTGTTGCAAAATTATAGACTTGGTGAAGTGTTGTGCAAATGTTGTTGTTGTAGAAGAAAGAACATTTAGGATGTGGACCCAAATTTGTGGCTGTGCTGTCAAATAAACTAACAAATGCAGATGTATCTCTCTTTTTCTAATAACCGACTCAAAATTGTTTGGTGATCCTTTGACTAAAACTCTAAGATTTCCCTCACTGCTGGCTAATCATGTGACTGCGCTTCCTTTGTTTTATGTCCATTAGTGTCACAAAATTTTTGGAATATTATATATATATATATATAAATATATTACTATCTCCAAAATATTTTAAAATGAAATCCATAATTTAATTAACAAAAAACCATGTGTTGTTTACAAAACCATGGCATGTTTGTTCTTTACCTTCCTTTGTAAATTCATTCTACCTGAACCTGTAAATTCCTTTTTCCCTTGTAAAATACCTAGATGGTTTTACAAAACCATGGCTTGTTTGTTCTTTACTTTCCTCTGTAAATTCATTTTACCCCCACCTATAAATTCCTTTTTCCCTTTCACTCGTAACATGATTTTACACAAATGTAAAAACATTTTAGATTCGAATTCCATTTCACAAACTTAGCCTTATATCCCTGAATTATTTTCTCTCAAGTATGGTTTTTCCTCTAGCAATGTAATTTACAGCTTTCTCATATCTCTGATATTTCACTTAATTAACCCTATTTCCAGTAACATACATTTGATACCATACCTTAGGATATAAAATATATAATGGAGAAACTTTAGGATAGGTGAAAATCTCAAGGAAATTTTGTTGAAAAGTGTGCAACAAGAAATGCTAAAAATAGCACTACTATAAATAGCTCGGCTATAAATAACAGTTCAGCCATTGGTGATCTTAGCAACAATGGGTGAAAAGTGAAAGTGCTAAAAATAACTTTTCTAAAAATAGCATTTGGGATCCCTTCTTATTTTAGTTAGTCGTTAGACTAAACATAGGAAGTAAAATTCGAATTTGATATCAACAGCAGTTTCGAAATTAATTAATTAATTCATTTCGAGTTAATTAGTTAAGGAAAATCAAACTTGAAGTCTATGTGAGGACATGCAATAGTTTCTCCTTTGATTGAGGAATTGAACCTTCAGTTAAAGAGATAAGGATGAGTTGTAATATTGAGTTGTAATCAGTTGACTTAGTTTAACCTAGTCAAGTCCAGTTAGATTAATTTAACAATTTGCTAAGTTAATGAGAGTTCAGTTAGTTAGTGCTTGCATGCATGTAGCTACTCTACTTCAAATAACTGAGTATTGACTCATGGATAACTCATGCATGTCAGTTCAGTCAGAGACCCAGTTGAGATCAGATGGAGGGACAATGTACTATTAGTTGCTAAGATATTCCTTGGTGAGTATTCCTTACATGTAGAAGGAATATTATTCCTTATGGATTGCATAGTTGGACCTGAGGTTATAATGAGTGTGATGAGGCCAATTCACACATGTGATATCACTGTACCCCAATCAAAACTGTGCAATGAAATAGGAGGCTTGGAGGGCTTGAGGAAGATATATTCTATTTCTATTGAGTCTGTGAGCTGGATTGTTTGATTACAGAGAGAGCAGGATAGCTTGAGAGCTGATTCTTTTTGTAACTTGAACAATATTTCCACTTGTATGATAATACAAAGTTGGGGTTTTAGACTGGTGCTTTCCCCAGTGATATATCTTCTATGTTATGGTTTATTACTTCTCATTCTTAGTTATAACTTCCACTAAATTTTTTGTAGAAGTAGTTCAAGTGTTTTGCTTTAGTACATTGAATTACTAGGTGATCTACAGTGGGAATTTCTACATGGTATCAGAGCAAAGGTGATTGATTATGAACATTATACAAGCTGGAGAAGTATGAAGTATGGTTTCTGAATATTGAATTGAGTTCTTATCACATCTATTTCACCTATGGCTTCAGTGGTTTAAGACTTGAATATTCCCTTGATGGTAGTTCAAATTATATAGCTTGGAAGGATCACATGGAGGTAGTATTGGAAGATAAAGGTCTCAAGGACTTCATTGATCAAGAAGTCCAAAAGTTGACTGATGCTACTCAGCTGGAGGAATGGAAAAAGTGTGTGGCTAGAGCAAGGAGAATCCTCTTGGAGGGAGTTCGAGATCACATTTTCTCGAGCCTCCATGGGAAGGAGACTCCATTTAGTCTTTATCAGAATAGTAGCGATGAGAGGAAGCTGACGCTGAAGGACAAACTTTGAAAGATCAAGTGTGAAGAGGGTGACACAATCTCTATGTTCCTGAACAAGCTCACCACCTATAGGGATGAGCTTGCAAGTGTAGGGGTCGTGACTGCTAATGACGACATGGTCTTCCTAAGAGCTGGCATAGCTACCAAGACTATGTTAATGGAAGAGAGAAACTGACAGATTGGGGATGGCTTTGGTTAGACCAAATGCAGGAGGAGATAAGGCAGAGCACCAGGGATGGATCTTCATCAAAACAAGATTGTGAAGAAAATCTAGCTTTAGTGAGTAAAGCTAAGAAAGGGAAAGGGAAGGAATCCCAATACAAATCTTCTCATGGTGGGAAGAAGTTTAAGAATTTTAAGGTGCGATGCTTTCACTATCATGAAGTGGGCCATTATGCTATGAATTGTCCACAGAAGAAATCCAAGAAGGGTTCCTCAACGGGATCTGATGGTGATGCACTAACTTCACAATTTGAGTTGGATTTGTCGCTTATCCCATGCATGGTTTCATCCATGGTGGGATGTTTTTGGTACCTGGACAATGGAGCTTCTTTCCACATGTCGGGTGAAAAGAATATTTCCAGTACATTGGAGGAGAAGAATCTACAGATGCGGATCGATATGGGCAATGATGGAAAGTATTGTGTCGCAGGTGAAGGTACAATTGTGTTTCAGAGGAGAGCATGGTCCTCCTCTCACCCTATCTGTTGTTAAGAATGTACCGGGTCTGAAAAATAATCTTGTTTCTGTTGCTATGCTAGAAGATAAAGGCTATGATGTAGTATTTAGTAAAGGAAAAGTGTTCCTGAGGCATATCGGCACCGGGCAGACCAAGCGAATTGGGATTCGAGTAAAGAATCTCTACAAGCTAAAGGTAGATGAATGTGTTGCACTGAGTTCCAAAGTAGACATGGTGCGAAGCCAAGATGTTGGTGAGCTATGGCATAGAAGACTGGGACACTTGCATCATGGGGCCTTGAAGATCAAGCAACAAATTTCTACCAGCTTACCCAGGGGAAAAATGGAGCAAACAAATACATGCAAAGGATGCACCCTGGGTAAGTATGCAAAAGCTTCTTTTAAGGATTGGGATAGTAGAGCTGGAACAATCCTGGAGTGAGTTCACTTAGATGTATGTGGACCATTTTCTACAGCCTCCACCGATAAACAAAGTACTATGTTATTTTCATTGATGTTTTTTCTCGTAGATGTTGGATCTACTTTATGCAAAAGAAGGATTAGACTTTCTTGAGCTTTTGTGAGTTTAAAGCCTCGAAAGAGAAAGAATCTGGGAGGAAAGTAAAAGCCTTGCATAGTGACAATGGTGGGGAGTATGTTTCCCAATAGTTTAAGACTTCTGTGCTGCAGAAAGAATTATATGGGACCTGACGACACCTCATAACCCACAATAGAATGGGGTGGCTGAAAGGAAGAACAGATCTATTACGGGAGCAACTCGAGCAATGTTGCATGACCAAGGCATACCACTTCATCTATGGGCTGAGGCATGCAATACGGTAGTGTACCTTTAGAACAAAAGTCCTTTTCGTATCTTAGGGATGAAGACACCTATGGAGGCTTTTGAGGACGCAACTAGATGTGAGTCACTTCCACATCTTTGGATCATTAGTTTACTTTCATGTGACCAAAGATGCTCGAAAGAAGATAGACCCAACAACTGAGTTGGGAATACTTGTGGGGTACACAGATACACCCCACAACTATTGTGTGTTTCTGCTTGCCAGTCAGAGGACCGTAGTGCGCAAGGATCTGAAGTTTGACTAGCAGATAGCCATGCGAGTGTCACTTGAGAGGGAGATCAAGTTGCATGGTGATGAGGAAATTTTAGTTCCAAAGGAGGAGGAGCCTCCTGATGATGTGGATCAGCCACATACAGAGGATCCAGTAGTGGAGACCACCACTCCTGGAAAGTCTTCCAGAGATGGGTGGAAATGCTCATGGGAAGTTGACAAATTGATGTTAGATGTGAGAGAGAATATGGGGTAGCCATCCTCTTAGCGTAGATAGAGGGGATATCCCGAGAGATACATTGGCTACATGGCCCTGGTTACGGAGTGTGTAGCGACCGAACCTTATCCTTTTCAGGAGGTAGTGCATCAACCAGTATGGGTTGATGCAATGGTAGAAGAGTATGATTCTATCATACGGAACAGTGTGTGGGATGTTGTCCCCAGACCTAGGGACAAGTCAGTGGTTAGTCCCCGATGGCTTTATAAGGTAAAGCAGGGAGCTGATGGCAGTGTTGAGAAACACAAGGCAAGGTTTGTTTCCCGAGGTTTCTCACAGGTTGAGGGGATCGACTATGATGAGACCTTAGTTCCCGTAGCAAGGTACTCAACTATCAGATTGATGCTAGCTCTATCAGCTCAGATGGGTTGGAAGATACATCAGATGGATGTGAAGATGACGTTCCTCAATGGGAAGATTGAGGAAGAGGTATACATTGAGTAGCCCACAGGATTTGAGACCTTCAACTGTGAGTTGCATGTTTGCCAACTCAAGCCAGCATTGTATGGGCTGAAGCAAGCACCCCGTGCTTGGTATACTAGGATCAACAACTATTTCACTGGGTTGGGCTTCACCAAGAGTGAAGTAGATGTGAACCTTTACCACACCATGGTATATGGTAAGCCATTGATTATTGTACTTTATGTCGATGATTTGATTTTGAAAAGTGATGACCAGCTAATACAGTCTTGTAAGGAGGACCTTGCAAGAGAGTTTGAGATGAAGGACATGGGCCTCATGCACTACTTTCTAGGCATGGAAGTGTGGTAGAAAGATGGGTAAGTATTTGTGTCTCAAGGCAAGTATGCCAATGAGATACTTAGGTGCTTTCACATGGAGAACTACAAGCCCATGCAAACTCCTCTAGCTGGGAAATAGAGGAAGGACGATGCTACTTCAGGTGAGGTAGTAGCTGCTACTGTTTATCGACAGTTGGTGGGTTCACTTATGTATTTGGTGAACACATGACCCGACTTATGCTTTACAGTGAACTAGCTGAGTCAAGCTATGGTTCAGCCTACCAAGCTATTTTGGAAGGTAGCGAAGCATGTGCTGAGATATCTTAGAGGCACTACACAGTATGGATTATGGTATAGACGGACAAAGGGAGTGAAACTGCAAGGCTTCATGGATGCAGATTGGGCAGGTAGTTCATCAGACTGGAAGAGCACTTCTCGAGGAATCTTCAACCTTGGTTCAGCTGCAGTTTCTTGGTACAACAAGAAATAGAGATCAGTTGCACTTAGATCAGCAAAGGCTGAATATATGGCTGCCAATTAGGTAGCATGCGAGGCCATTTGGATGCGGAAGATTCTAGTGGGGTTGCTTGGTCAGATGATGGATCCTACAGTGATATGATGTGATAATCAGAGTTGCATAAAACTCTTCGAGAATCCAGTGTTTCATGATAGGTCCAAGCATATAGATATCCATTACCATCATCTATGGGACTGTGTGGTCAAGAGGGTCATGATGTTGCAGTATGTTTCGACCGAGGAGAAGGATGTAGATATTTTGACAAAGGCATTGTCAAAATGCAAGTTTGAGTTCCATAAATACAGGATTGGGGTTACTGATAATCCCTTTCTTATTGAGAGGGAGTGTTGAAAAGTGTGCAACAAGAAATGCTAAAAATAGCACTACTATAAATAGCCCGACTATAAATAGCAGTTTAGCCATTGGTGATCTTAGCAACAATGGTGAAAAGTGAAAGTGCTAAAAATAGCTCTTCTAAAAATAGCATTTTGGGATCCCTTCTTATTTTAGTTAGTCCTTGGACTAAACATAGGAAGTAAAATTCGAATTTGATATCAACAACAGTTTGGAAATTAATTAATTCATCTTGAGTTAATTAGCTAAGGAAAATCAAACTTGAAGTCTATGTGAGGACATGCAATAGTTTCTCCTTTGATTGAGGAATTTAACCTTCAGTTAAAGAGATAAGGATGAGTTGTAATCAGTTGACTTAGTTTAACTTAGTCAAGTCTGGTTAGATTAATTTAACAGTTTGTTAAATTAATGAGAGTTCAGTTAGTTAATGCTTGCATGCATGTAACTACTGTATTTCAGATAACTGAGTATTGACTCATGGATAACCCATGCATTTTAGTTCAGACAGAGACCTAGTTGAGATCAGATGGAGGGATAGTGTACTATTTTTTGCTAGGATATTCCTTGGTGAATATTCCTTGCATGCAAAAGGAATATTATTCCTTATGGATTGCACAGTTGGACCTGAGGTTACAATGAGTGTGATGAGGCCAATTCACACATGTGATATAATTGGACCCCAATCAAAACTACACAAGGAAATAGGAGGCTTGGAGGGCTTGAGGAAGATATATTCTATGTCTATTGAGTTCATGAGCTGGATTGTTTGATTACAGAGAGAGCAGGATAGCTTGAGAGTTGATTCTTTTTGTAACTTGAACAAGATTTCCACTTCTATGATAGTACAGAGTTGGGGTTTTAGGCTGGTTCTTTCCCTAGTGATATATCTTCTATGTTATGGTTGATTACTTCTCATTCTCAGTTATATCTGTTCATGCTTGATGTTGCTCTTATTCGATTAAGCTTCTGCTAAATTGTTTGTAGAAGTAGATCAAGTGTTTTGCTTTAGTACATTGCATTACTAGGTGATCTACAATGGGAATTTCTACAAATATAGGGTGGGTGAACTGGAGTGGTAAGTGGTTTATCGCGCATTGTGAAAGTGGTAAATGGTTTTATTTTGAAAGAATGCCATACCATGTTGTGGCTACCACGTAGCGATAGGATTACGGGGAGAAAACAATATAAAGTCCAAAACTTTATATTAATAGGGTTTTGTGAAGTAAGGGGTAAAAAGAGGGATTCTATATATATATATATATATATATATATATATATATATATATATTATATATATATTATATATATATATAATATATATTACTTTATTGGATTTATCCCACATTCACAAGGGAACATTCTTCATGATGGTTTATATAAACCCATAGTTACATAAATAATCCCAAGGATACCCCCTTGTTCTTGGTGTGGGGTGTGCTAGGCTTAGGTATTGTGAATGCAGGTCACATGGAGATGGAGTGGGAGCTAAGATTTCGGGCTTATTTTTTATGCAAATTTCAATGAAATCCAAGGCTTTAAAACCAAAAGCTCTGCAATATATAACCTTGTTTATCACACAAACCTATTCTTAATGATTTGAAAGTAGGTATTCAGCTTATTCTAGGGTAATCTTTAGATAAATTAACAAGGAAAGTGGGCGATAATGTAGGAAGGTAAGTAAATGATGATGCAAAATGGAGAGGAAGCGGGGTGAGTCATCAAGCCAAAAGCTTCATCATGAGAGAAAAAAATAATATCTAAATCATCAGATTTCCTATAATTATAGGACCATAACATCGGCTCCATCTTGGGGATGACAATCTCCTTGGAGGTGCCAAGAACCGCAAATCTTTGAGTTTATAGATTAGTGCCTTCTCCATTGGGTCATTCCCAAATCTGCAACCTGTTCTGACAACTCTCAAATTGAAATCAAATCCACTCTACAAACTAAAATATAAAACACACTAAAGTGATACTTGTAATGCTAACCAAACCGAAATTGAAAATATGCTCAAAATCCTGAACTTATTTTCACATTGCTATCTACCCTATACTACTAAAAATCTTGTTGAATCAGGTAATACAATAGTGCCAATGAAGCCAATCAAGTAGTTGTAGAAAGAAATAGACTGCTTGACTGCTTGTCAGTAAACTTAAAAGTATAATTTGATCATGTGTCCACACAATCAAAGCTATCATATGTAATGGAAATTGCTGATATATTTGGTCCTTATAAAAAATACATGGCTTAGCTCTTGAACTAACAAAAATTTCCATATAATTAGCTATATGATCAATAAAAGTATGATGTATGATATATTCTTATAGGCCTTCAATGCCTAACTGATTACAGCTTCAAAATTAAACCTTGCATCCACATCTTCAGTCTTTTACTAAAAAACATAATCATCCTCAATATGCAAATCAATAGGTAGTACAATTTCCTCTTGCTTTGGAGAAGGAAGGTTTTCCAAGAATTTTTGAGGTTCTTGGAAACTATATGACTGAATATGAAGATCCAAAAGTTCAATATCTTTCTCAAATCTTTCAACAAATAACTCAAGAAAACAAATTTTACTTTCAGAAGGATATTTTTTTGATTTTAAATGATGAAACACAACCATTAAAAAAGATTCATCAATTTGAGATTCTACTAAATCATTCTTGATTCCTTTTAAGACTTCACAAGATAGAAGATTTTCCACATACCCTCTCATCTTGTTTAGAGAGAAATCTTATCAATATGTAGTGGAGTCACCATGAATGCTCTAAAATATAGATTCTTTGACAATAGAGTCACCCTGAAAACTTTGAAGCTATGGATACTTCAAACATGGAGTTGCCAGGTGAATAATTCAGCTTTCTTGTGTCTAATCACTATTCACCATCAGCAATTAGATCTCGAACTTGATACACTTTTCTGAGGAAGATAAAAATGTCTTCCCTAGTATGGTCATCAGAAATGTTATCACTCCGATAATTCTCTTGAAGTAAAAAGAAAGAAAAACGAAAGGTAACCACAAACCGCTTTCAGAGATCAGGACCTAGCCTTCTTGATGCTCAGAGAGGGATCTCTCTTTAACATTTAACTTTGTTTTTTTTAAGATTTTTTTAGGCTAGTATGATTGTTCAAGGGGTTTTTGATTTTTGTTTGAGATTGGGTGGTGGGATCACTTAGATAGATGGATAGAATGATGTCTTTTAAACCATTGGGCTATGAAGTCAAACAGTGAGGGAGCAAAAGTGGATTAACTCACTAAAGGGAATGTTCAAAGAGCAAGATAGCGTTTTTAAGATCCTTGAGACAGAGGGGTGAAAGGTTTTCGCTAGGGGTGGGAGAGCAATTAAGGGTTCTCAGACCAAATAATGAATGATGAATGAAGGGATAATCAAGATCAAAGGGTAATTAAGAATCCTCTAACCTGGATATTCAAGAAATCAATCTGAACCAAAGAGAAATTAAGAATTCTTTAATTTATATATCAGAAGAAAACATTTAAATGTATAACTGTTAAGACAGAGTGTAATTAAACAAGTTTTGAAGTATTATTTAGCTATAACATTAGATTTGGAAAAACATTAATGATTCTGAATAACTTGAGAGAAAAAACAATAACGCATGAGAATACTTGTCTGAAATTCACTTAACACATGAATCCTTTGAAATGTATAATCTTTATTTATCAATCTAGCTTGCTTGCTCAGCGAATGATACAATAACCCTCTAGGTTTTCTAATAAAAATTCTATAGAAATGTCTAGTAGAATCCACCCTACATACTTTGAATTATGAAGTATTTATACAAAATTATTTACAAAATATCCCAAATTGACTTGGGATTTATGTTAGGGAAAAAATATCTAATTCTAAAAATGTAATGTCACCTTTCTAATTGATTGCTTTCTGGCACTATTATATCTCATTTTCTTTATATTTAGCTTATTGATCTTTTAGCTGTCATCTGATACTCTTCAAATTATCTTCTTTCACTAATACTCTTTGACTGGGAAAACTGTCCATTTAATTTCACCATTGTGTTTTTACCAAACTGTGTTAATTGTTGAACTTACTTTGAATTAAAGTAAGTCAGTTAGCTGCTCCCAGCTCTCTTTAGTTGGTAACTGAATGTTCTTCAACCTCCTGAAGACCTTGTCAGCCTCGGTGTACTCAACAAATGTAGGCTTATTTACAAACAAGCGTTTTACCTCATGCTGGTGGTAAAACAAGTTTTCCAAAGCTTGGTAAAGAACTTTATGAGTGGGCATCCCTTGTTTTGCTGTGCTATGGATGGCTATATTGTCGACTTGAGTTCTGGCCACTTTTTTGAGCTTTTTGTTGTAGTCCTCTTGTGTCATGAATTTATCATTAATTACCAAAGGACTTGGTAAACCTTTCTGCATCAAAGTGTTAAATTTGAATCTAAATCTATCAATAGAAAGCTGCATAATTTGACACTTGTCTACCAAGTTGTGCATCAAATTCCTTTTAGTAAGAACTCTTCTTACTTCAAGGATTTCCCCTATCTTGTCACTAATATCCAATTCTTCCAGTTCATATTTGTTCTTGGAATTCAAAAATTCATTGATCCTGGTTGCTTCTTCTGGCATCCTTTTCAAGTCTGTTTTAACCTTTTGAATTGCCTCTGTGGCCTCTTTAACCACATCCATATGTTAAAAAATTACCTGAATTGATGGCCAAATATCATTGACAGAGTCAATGATATTGGCCCACAATATTTCTTTTGCTTGTCCCAATGGCTCACCTAGATTCATTTCTTTCTCTAGATTCTTTATCCTCTTAGTTAATCTTGCTACCTAGTGATGTTCTTCCTTATTCATAACTTGAGAAAGTTTATAGTCTGTCTCAAGACTATTTACTTTCTCTTCCAGTTTCCTGATTCATTGGCTTTGAGGGACACTTCTTCCATGGCTTTGGCCAACTTATTGGCTTCTTCACCTGTAGAATATGCTACAGTCAATGTTGTTGCTGAAGTAGATGGTGTTGTTGCAAGAAATGCAGTGGCCAATGGAACAGTAGGAGCCAATTTCTTAGCCAATGTTGATGGTACTACTGTGGTGGCAGTTGGGATGACTGTGGCTACATTTTCCTTGAGGTTGACCTACTTGGTCAACTTGTCCATTTCTTTCAGATGGGTGTTCAACTGCAACACTAAGCCAAGCATTTCCTCCTGGGTAGTTTATCTCTATAGGACTTGTTTTGTTTGAGGATGTTGTGACTCAGGTAGTTTGAGTTGTTTTTTCAAGGCTGCAATGTCTTCATTCTTCTTTTTTATCAATTTCTCAGTAGCCTTTATGTCCTTTGGGTCATGGCCTAGCTCAATGATCAGGTCTTCCAAGGATTTAATCCTTGTGTCTTTAACACTGGAGGAGGCCTTCTCGAGTTTAAAATGTGCAATGGTATTATTCAAGGACTCCTGTAATTTGTATGCATCCATGGCCTTACCAGTCAAGGTGGAGTATATCATCTCTCCAACTTGTTTGTGAAACTCTATTTGGTCCACTAGATGGATGCCCTTTGCCAATACTTCAAATGTGGCCTTCTTATAATCTGCTGCAGACTTAGGTTGTGGCATTGTTGGATGCATATATGACATTTGCATCTTTCCATCATCAATATCAAACGCAGACATTAGTTTTCTCTGATTAGGAGCTGAATGTTTGAAATACTGAGCATATGTCTCCACTTTCAATTTTTCCTTTCTCATTCTAATCTCCTTATATCTATCCTTAATTGTTTTTTCTTTTTCAGCTAGTCTGACAAAGGAAGAAAACTCTGTTGACTTCTACCTTTCTATCAACTAAGTGTTAGAGGTGGTGGGTTCATTTGTTTCCTCTACCTCTTTCCCTTTCTAACCTGTTGTGTCGGGTTGAGATTTTGACTGTGCTTTTGATTGTGGTTCTGACTCTGTTCCTTCCACCTCACTTTTTTCTTCTTGTTCAGATACAAGATTTAGTTTTCTCCTTTTTCTTCGGTCTACTTGCTCATCGACTATTTCCATTTGGGAACTAGAAGTCTCTTCTCTTCTTTTTGGGTTTTTCTCCTTATTCAGGGGTGTTTACAATGTAGAGGGAGCATCCATCCTTTGGCCTTAATTTGGGACCTACAAGAACTCACTCAGGTCAATATGTTTCTGAATATTATACAAAGCATTTTCAACATCAACAATTGTGTTATCTTTATCTACCAAAGTGTTTTCCAACCATTTAGTTTGGTTGGCATATCTTTCAATTTCAGGCATTGAATAATGTGCATAAGGGGCTAGTTTAACCTTAGTTCTCATTTTTGTTATTACTCCATGAAGGTCATACTGCCACATAAAACTCTTGACAAACTTCAACTCCTGTAACATATTGTTTGCCTCTAGTCCAACTTGTCTATTATTGCAAATAAAGGGGCCCAATTCACTTTTGACTCTGAATTGGGCCTTCTTCTTTGCAGCGATGAAGTGGACATCATCTGAGTTGATGATTTGCCTGAAATACTCCAAGGAAAAAATTCTTAAGGGATGATACTTTGGAAATTTGTATGGAGGCAATTGGCAGCCATAGAATCTGATTTCTATGTGATCCTAGTACAAGTAACAGTCTCCCACTCTACTGTTTTTAGCCAGCTGAAGGATTTTTTTGATTTGAGGACTAATCCTAGGTTGCACAGTCCTTGTCAACATATTCATCATTGGGTAGGCAAAGGAATCTATGAAGTCCTTATAATTAGTGACAGTGGAATATCTCTAGACAATAGGTGTCCAATAGAGTACAAACCTCTCTTTTCCTCTACTATCACCTTTTATGATCTTCATGGGGAATTTATCAATTTGGTAGTACAATAACAAATAATATAATACTGTAGAGAACTTAAAAACCATTTCAGTGGGCAATTTGATGAGTTGTTCATGCATATTGTCTGCAATGAACTAAGCATAGTCAAAATTGATGGCATGAGGTTTACCAAGGGTAAAAAGGGAGAGGAATGCAAAAGTGACTTCATCTACATGTTCATCTGTCTTGCATCCAAGGATGGAAGATATCATGGTGATAATATGCCTGGAAGTTTGTGAAAATATGGGGGCTATGTATGGAGGAGTAAAACTTGGTGTATGTTCTTTTGCAACTATGAAGTCCATGAACACTTTCTTGGATTTACCCTCATCAATAGAATTATAGAGTTCTAGTGGTCCTCCAATGGAAAAAGGAGCTAAATTTGGGCTAGATGGACCTGTAACATCTAATTTATGGATTCTAGAGTGATAGTGAAGAGCTACTGTTGATTGGGGGCTACTACAGATCTTTCGCTGAGGATGTAACAGGTCTAACAATAGTGGATAATGTTTGGGAGACCATGGAATTTTGGGAATGAGTAGAGGGGGATATTTGACTGCCAAAGGTAAATATCATCAACATGGTTTAAAAATCTATCTTTTCTCCAGAAGTGGAGCTTCATTCTTTTAGAGGCTAAAGATGTTCCTTTAATATGAAAATCCCTATTAGGCAAGGGTAGGTGATCTTGGTCAAGGTGGGGGGTCGTAATAGTCTTAACATTAAGGGAAATGTGGGTAGACATTGTGTGGAAAACAGGGATAAAAGTCAGAAATTGACTTGGCAGGGTTCGACCAGTGGTCTGGGTTTTGGAGGTTTTTTAAGGGTTTGGGTGCAAATTGCCTAATTCACGGGTAGGATAGCTAAGATAAGTTCATTCAATGTTAAATTAATTAAACTTTTATATTAACAAGGGTAAACATGGTGTATTTATGCATAATACCTAAAACCGGAGGTTGGTGTTGTGAATTTAGTTGAATTTCTTAGGTTGTAGGCGACAGATAGTGGCTCTGGACAAGTGCTTAAGGAAAGATGGCATCTAGTAGTTGTTTGGCGTTTTGTAGACTTCAGGCACGCAATAAAGCTTAGGCTTTGAATGCACATATGATAAAAAAAAATCGTGAAAATGGTGTTTACAGAGCTTTATTAGGTGAAAACTGAGGAAAACGGGGAAAAATGGTTATTAACAGTGACTGGTATTGAGAGGGTGGTTTTGCCCCACATCGTACCACTTTTGGGGGAGGGGTGGTAAAAATCGGAGGGGATGTGAAATGATGTGATAGTGACATGTTGCCAAAATGGTTCCAGGAAAAACTGCCCATTTTGGGCACTATCAGGCTGTTAAAGCTCGGAAGTTGAATGCGTATGAAATGGAGTGATAACCATTAGATTAGATGGGTGTTGATTGGATGGTGATCGCGCTGAAAATATGCACGAAGGGGATTGGGGGGAAGGTTAGGGAGGGGAACACCTAATCAAACATACTTAAGCGTGTTTAATTAACTTTAATTGGCATATTAACTCAAATGATCCATTGAGCAGGTTTTCTCAAGGCGCAAGGGGTTTTCAACTTAGGATAAGTGGATTTGTGGGTTTTTAGATTAGAAAAAAAGGGCAAAATGACTTTTCACAAAGGGGCGAAAAGGGTTTTTACCCTAAGAAAAATATTTATGGAACATAATGATGGTTTAGCAAAAGGGAAAGGATTTTAAAGGGAAGTTCTAAGGGGAAATATGGGATAATGAAATAAGGGTAAAAATGGAGGGGAAAAGAGGTATTTTAAGGGATGATGGGGAAATTAATAAGCATGAGAGGGAGAAGTTTGTGAAAGGATGGGGAGTTAGTTAAACTCATCTTATTAGCATGCTTTCTTAATTGATAACCACTCCTGCACACTTGAAACACATAATTAAGCATGATAATAGTGCTTATGCTCCAAATGACTTGTATTTCTTCAACCTTTCTTTACTTACCCTTTTACCTACCCCAACATTTTTTCTGCACTTTGGTGGGTGCATTTAAGCTAGCAAACCCTTTTCTTTCCTTTTCTTTTATAAAAAAAACTATCTATTTCTACCCTTATATCTTCCAAGGGTTCATATTGAACTGATGAGATCCTTTATTTTCTCTACCTATCTGATGGTCTACCAAGATTAAACTGTTTGGTCAGATTTTATTCTCTAACTATAAACATAAAATTCAAAGCATCGAATAGTCAAGATTAACCAGTTTGACTATCATGTGTTGTGGCATGTATGACATGCTGCACATAACCATTATTTAAGACAATAAAGTAAAAAGTAGTGGCACTTGGACTTGCACACTTTCATGATCTGCTTTTGTTTGGGATTCATATTTTTTCATTTTTTGATTTTTTGATTTTTTCTTATTTTTATTTTCCTTTGATATTTCTTTTAGGACATACCATCTTTACATATTTTATTTTTAAATATGGAAAACATTTGTAGAAAGCAAAAGTATGTACAATATTACAAGAGTTACTCAGTCAATTCAAAATTATGAACCCTATCACTATAGGACTCTAATAAACACTACAACACATAGTTAAACAACAAAATGGAATAGTAAAATAAACGCAAGTAACTCCAATAATCCAATGGAAACCATATATATATATATATTATTAAACAACACCTGTGAAGGGAATGAATAATGTTACTAGTGCCCCTCTATGGGATGGGTTCTTGGCTATCCTCAAATGTATTAAGCTTTTATAGAGTCTCTCTCCTCTATAATGTGTAAACCCAACAAATAAAATGTTTGATCTCAATGAGAACTCAAATGGAAAAGAAAATGGTGAGCGACAATGATTATCATCAGAGCTGCAACAGTGAGTGCAACAATGAAAATAATTGAAAGTGAAGAATGAATGGAAAACCCTTCTATTTATAGCAAAATCTTAGTTTATACTCAAATAATGAGCAAGAATAAAATATTATTAACCCCATTCTAGAATTAACCATTTGGTGTATTTTATTATGTTTGGTTAGAGGGAAAAAGTATGTAAACTTTTATTTAAAATAATAAATAAATAAATGATTTATTTATCATCTCAAGAAATATGGTTGAGGAATAATAAATAAACAACTATTATTCCTAAGGGATTTGGTAAAACTTGACGAGGAATAATAACTAATTAGTGATTAATTAATTATTCCTAGAGAAAAATAAGGTAATTAATGATAGATCTATTTATTTCTCATAATTGGGTCAAATGTGACAAGGAATATTAATTAAACAATGATTTAATTAAATATTCCTAGGAGATAATTAAATAAATAGTGATTTATTTAATTATTCTTCATGGGTTTAATTATAAATGACTTAACAAATGTGGTTTATTAAGTAATTTCTCACAGTGAAAGCAATTTTACTATGGTAAAATTGGCCCTACATGGTGTACTTCAATCCATCTAGTACATTATGGATAGATGTTCCATTTTTTGTGATAACAGATTGCTCCCAACATTTGAGTGTTAGGATAAAAACGTATGACCGAAGTACATTGTAAGGACACAATCACTAGACAAAGAAGTGGAGTCAGAGAGAGAGAGAGATACCAATGGAGTTGAAGCGAAAGAATATAGGGAGAGAGGGGGCAAGACCATTGCAAGTCTCCTTTTATGTTGTGGTACCAGATCTCAGTGAGGCGGGGGAGGCATACCTATAGTTGTCGAGATAACTTAGTACAAAATAATGATGTGCCCAGAAACAAAATTGAGCAATAAAATACATGCTAAATGGTAAGTGACATGCTGGCATAAATGAGCCAAAAAATACTACAATGTGTCCCATATACATAATGCATCTACAAAAAACATGAGCCAGGATTGATTACAATAACATCTGAGTACATGATATATAATGGCCCTTCCCTCGAAAAATGGGTGCGAGGAAGGGTATAAAAACCAAAGAAGCCCTGCTAAACAGGAAAGGGATCTGCAAAACTAAACGGATCATCTGAAGGAGACATGCATGTCATGAGCGCTGAAAGTGGCAGGAACCAAACCCATCAAATATGCAGAAATGCATCTGAGGTTGTAGCATAATATGAAGGCATTTGGGCATGTGAGGGGATACCTGAAGGGCGACCCCCTCATGAGGTCTGAAACATCTCACACACACACGGGAATCACTAGTATAATCTGCTGCATCACTGGACCATCAAGTGTACGAATCACGAGCACGAAACAATCAAGTCAAAGGGAAATGATGATATTCTTTGCTCTATTCAAGGAACCGAACGAGAGTGGAAGATGGAACCAAGATACACCACCCTCTAGGTCGTTCTTCTGGTATAGATGTGTTGATGTCAACAGAATATGGCCTGCCATTGGTGAGGCAATGAGGATCCTCAACTAAGGCATGAGGTAAAATAATAATGTGACTGATGGAATGACGCTAGGGAAAATGGGGAAAATGAGGCTGAGAGAAAAACATACGACTTCCCTTATCAGAGCATAAAGTGCATGGTTGACCTGGCAACGACTAACTTGACTTCAGAGGGGATGGGGGATAGTATGACTAAAGGCCAAAATGGGAAATGCGGGATGAATAGTATGCAAATATGGATGGAATATTGTGACATGACACAATGAGACGAGAAGCAGACTCCATGGATGCAAAGATGACTCATCGCCGATGCTCTGAACAAGGGTGACTCGATGAGGCTACCACAAAGAATAGGCCCAGTGGGGACCATGAAAACATGAGCAAATAATGGTTTCTCATGATGAAAATTGACACATGAGATGACGAGCACCAAGGGAAGGTGGTTTCCAAAGTACAAGTGTCACATGTGAGGAAATTCGATTTTGAGAGGCAATGAAGTGACCCTTCTTGGAAAAATGGCTTCTGAGTGAAGTGTTAAATCATCAAAAACTAAGAAAGACCCATTATAGTACTCGATGAGAGAATTCCAGTGGTGCTAATGGTTCATTAGACTGAGCTATGGTTTGGTCGCAATGTACAACAGAAAAACTGTGGGTTTTCCTATAAAAGGGTGTTTTCCCTCCAATTTAAGAGGAGGAGGAGGCCCTAAATTGATCTGAATTGGATCCATAAAGAATGATTAACAGAGCCATGGTTGTACTAGGTCAGGACAGACTTTAAATAATTTAAAATAGCAACCAAAAACACCTCTAAACTAGTGGCAATGGTATCCAACATGGAACGACGAGGACCTCAATCAAAGCGCACTGATCGAGGCCCATGGAGACTATGCGGGAGGTGAAATTTTCCCCTAGGAGGCCCAAATCGAGAAACAGAGGGATTTTTTGATGCGTGATTAGTGCTTAGCTGGGAGAAAAACCTAAAAATGGATAAGCCTCGAGCACTCGGTCGCGTGAGAGCCGGGAAAACCGTGGGACAAAAAGTTAAGCGCTAAAGGCAGGACCCGCTTTAAAACCGACGGTATTGATCGGGGGCGTCCATGGGCGGTAAGCAATTTTGATGAAAAAGGAACGATTCCACTTAGTGCCCGATGCATGGCAAGTGGAGGAGAGAGGAAACTGCCGCTTATCTCATGCTAACGATCGAGCTAGTCAACCGCGCGGGATGAGCGAATGGCGTCGGATCTGGGGGCTCCAGATCTAATGGTTGAGATCGGACTTGATGGAGAAGACGAAATTGATGGAGGGTTAAGCCACAATTTGGAAGAAATTGAGGTCCGCTTTGACCACCAAGGTGGCGAAAGACTCATTCCACGACATAACCGAAGAATTGAACCGACAAAGTAGGCTCCCGTAGTTTGCAGGAGGACAAGTGGCCACTCCCTGTGAGTCTGATGATGATGCCAAGAACAGGGAACTCCAAGCGCAGCTGCAAGCAGGTGATCCGATGAAGGTGGAAGAGGAACTGAACTGCCATGAGCTCAAATGGTTTAAAACCATGAACAAAGAACAAAAAGGACATGAAGGAGTCAGGAACCGAAAGACAGAACACCGAAGACAAAAAACAGAGAAGAGAAGACCAGTGAAGCAAAAAGCAGATAGAAGACAGAAGGGCCGAGCTGACCATAGGCAACATCGAGCACCAGAGAGCTTGAGAGATTCAAGCCATCCCTAAGAGGATCTGTCAGACCTGAGAGGTCAAAGAGCTGGCAAGGAAAAGACTTTGTATACTCTAGTGGCTTGGGGAATCTAAGAACTACCCTGCCAAGCTAATCTGTTTTGGGAAACTTATATTGATCTCCTGCATTGTAATTCTCTAATTCAAGACACAATAAAAGAAGGCCACCACTAAGAGATAAATCAGAGATGTAGCCCTGGAGGATAGGGTGAACTCCTTATTAATTTCTTGTGTTTTTGTATTTTCTTACTATATTTCTTTGCTGTTTTTCCATTTCAAGTGTCTGCATATTTGCAACCTGATCGATCCGTTGCTTAAATAACATACACACACACACCAACATATGAGTCTGTAATACCTTCATCTAATAAATCTTTAACTGAGGTCACTCATAGGGTGTTTATTAGATCAAGTGGTATCATAGCTCTAGGTTGTAAGGTTAGACAAGCTTGTGTTGGTTTAGTTGTTGAATGCTCACTAGATCAAAGCTCAAATTAGGAGAAGGAGAGTTGGTCGAAACTAATCCTAAGATTGGGAGAGTCTATCCTTTGAAGACAATGTCAGAGGAAGGATCTGTGGGGCTAGACCCTCAATTCATAGAAAGTTTCCTAGCTATAAAGTCTATGGTAGAAGAAATGTATAGGAACTTTAGAAAGCATAAGGATGAATATTCATCAGGTTCTAAACAAGACAAAGAAGAAGATGAGTATCATTCCCATGACCACTCAAAAGGAAAAAGGAAAGGGGAAAGCTTTCTCACACCTCCTAAAAGCCCTATGCATAATAAGAAAGCATCTTTGGTCAAGCTAGATATTAAATTTGACTTGCCTATATATGATGGAGAGCTAAATGCTGAAAAGTTGGACAATTGGATTAGAAAAATTGATGTGTATTGCAGAGTGTAGAACATCGACTCAGACAAGAGAAAAATTCATCTGGAAAGCCTATGCCTAGGGGGAACTACCTTGGTTTGGTGGCTAGGCAGAACCCAAGCTGACATGAAAAGACATGATAAGACTATATCTGTTTGGAGTGACTTTTTTTTTGCAATCAAGAAGCAATTCTATCTATTGGCCTACATGCAACAAGCCATGATGAGTTGGAAAACTCTTCGGCAGTTGAAAGGGAAAAGTGTGCAAGGGTACACTCAATAATTTAGAAAGAGAGAATTGATTCTAGGGATATCATTAGACTCACCAGAGACTCTTTTAAAGTAAATTGGTGGTCTACATAGCTACATGAGGCATACCATCCTCATGTTTAATCCCACTAGTATAAATGAGGTCTCTGTACAAGCTACTCATTTAGAAGCTAGAGGAAAAATGGAAATCTAGAAGTTGGGGGACCATCCCAACCCACTGCAAGCAAAAGCAAGGAGAAAATAAAGAAAAAGTGGAAAGAAAGGAAGGCTAGCACTGCATATAAAAGCAAAGCTTCATGCACTCACTGTAAAAAGGAGGGGCATGACGATGAGCATTGTTGGATTTTGCATTCAGAGCTGAGACCTAAGAAGTCTGAGGGCAAGAAGAAGAAGACTGCTGCAACTATTCAGAAAGATTTGAGGTCAGACTCGGGAGATGAAACAATAATTGCAGCCACAGGTATAAAAGGTAAGAATTCTGAAGCATCTACTAGTAATTCTGCTCAAACTATTAGTGATGAAGAACATGAGAGAAAAAGACATGAGCTTTTCCATATTCGAGTTGTTTCCAAACATCAAAATATTGATACTTTGTTTGATGGTGGTTCACAAGTAAATTTGATTTTTGAAGGAATTGTAAAGAAATTGGGATTAGCAACTACACCTCACAAGAAACCCTACCCATTAGGATGGTTGAATGATAAAGCACAACTACAAGTGACTAGACAGTGCAAACTCAAGTTTTCTTTTGGGTCAGCATTTGTAGATGAGCTTATTTTAGACATAATTCCTTTGGATATATGTGGAATTGTTTTAGGTAGTCCTTATTTGTATGATAGAAAGGCCATTTTCTATAGAGCTGAGGACAAGTATCTACTTGTTAAAGATGGAATCGAATACTTTGTAAGAGCTCACAAGCTCAAGAATAATTATATTCTCATAAATTTAGGGCAAATGAAAAGAATGATAAATTCATGCAAACAATTCTTACTAACGGTTGTAAAAGAAAAGAAACCCGATCAAACCAATGTATTTGAGGGCTGTAATGCTAAGTAGTAAGCTGATATAGAAAACATTGTTTCAGAGTATTATGTCTTTTTTCAGGAACCTAAAGGTCTGCCACCCAAAAAGGAAATAGTACATGATATTATTTTGCAGCAAGATGTTCCATTGCCTAATGTTAGAATCTACGGGTTGTTTTCTTTAGAGAGTGCTGAAATCAAGAAGCATGTGCAGGAGTTACTCGAGAAGGGGTTCATTAGGCCTGGCACATCACCATGTGGGTCACCAATCGTTTTGGTGAGAAAGAAAGATGGCTTGTGGAGAATGTGCATTGACTACCGAGCACTAAATAAGGTAACAATAAAAAATCGTTATCCCCTTCCTCGCATCGATGATCTTTTATATCAATTAAAGGAAGTTGTTTATTTCACCAAGCTGGATTTGCATAGTGGATACCATCAGGTCAGAGTTGCAAAGAAAGATGCATGGAAGATTGCTTTCAAAACAAAGCAGGGATTGTATGAGTGGTTGGTTATGCCTTTTGGCTTGACCAATGCCCCTACTACTTTCATGAGATTAATGAATGATGTACTCAGGCCTTTTCTTGATGATTTCATTATTATGTATCTGGATGAAATTATAATTTTTAGTAAAACGTGGGAGGAACACTTAAAGCATGTTAAGTAGACGTTAGATGTTTTTAAAAGAGAAAAACTTTATGTTAAACTCTCCAAATGTGAATTTGGGAAAACCTCTCTAAATTATTTGGGTCACATAGTAGGGGGTGGTGAATTGAAAATAGATCACTCTAAAGTGGCGGTCATTGTAAACTGGCCTAAATCCAAGTCTGCTACATAAGTGAGAAGCTTCTTAGGAGTAGCACAATATTGGAGGAATTTAATCTCTAACTTTTCCTCAATTGCAACTCCCTTGCATGCTTTGACAGGATTGAACAAGGTGTTTCAGTGGGGAGGCAAACATCAGAAAGCCTTCGACACCTTGAAAGAAAAGATTAGTACATTACTTGTACTAGCACTTCCTGATCTACAAAGACCATTTGAGATTCAAACAGATGCCAGTGACTATGCCATGGGAGTAGCGTTGACACAACATGGTAAACCCATATATTATCATTCTAAGACTTTTAATTATGCAGTAGTTAACTATCCTACATATGATAAAGAATTGTATGTACTAGTTCAAAGTGTGAAAGAGTGGAAACATTATTTAATGGGCAAAGAGATAGTAATACATACTGATCATCAACCACTTCAATATTTACACTCTCAAACTAAGTTGTAGCAATCAAGACATTATAAGTGGATTGGTTTTCTACAATAGTTTCATTTAGTCATCAGATATAAAAAGGGCATACATAACAAAGTTGCAGACATATTATCTAGACCCATTATAAATGCATCTACTATACTTAAGCATCATTCTGTACTACATGAAAGCTACATTAAACAATATGCTCAAGATATAGATTTTAAAGATGTATATGCAACTTTGAGTCGAGGCAAAAGAGTAGAAGAATTGGATTATCATGTAAAGGACCGACTCTTATATCATTGTGGGAAACTCTGCATTCCACAAACAGAGAGAGTATAGATAATAAGAGAGGCACACACTTCTCCGATATTAGGTCACTTTGGGGTAAGTAAAAAAGTTACATAGTTACAAAGATTTTGTTATTGGCCGAAAATGAATGAGACAGTTTCTAGATATGTAAGAGGGTGTACTATGTGTGCTAAAAGCAAGCCCAACAGTAGAAAACTAGGCTTGTACACTCCATTACCAGTTCCTTCTCACCCTTAGGAAAGTGTTTCCATGGATTTTGTTGGGGGACTTCCTAAGTCTAGAAAAGGTCATGATTATCCGTATGTGGTTGTGGATAGGTTCAGCAAAATGTGCATTTTGATACCTTGTAATAAGCATATTACAACTGAACAAACTGTAAAACTGTTCTTTGAAAATGTATGTGTTCATTTTGGATTACCCACTTCCGTTATATCTGATTGAGACACCCGATTTGTGGGGAAGTTTTGGTCAAGTTTGTGGGAGCTGATGGACACCCAACTGAAGAAAAGCACAACTTTTCATCCACAAACTGGTGGCTAGACAGAAGTAGTTAACAAGACAGTGATCTAGTTACTCAGAGGATATTGTAGCAAACATCCTAAGCTTTGGGATGAACATTTGTGTTATGTGCAACATGATTACAATAGAGAAAAACACTCTTCTACATAGAGATCTCCTTTTGAGACCTGTTTTGGTTTCACACCAAGGTCTCCTTTGGATTTTTTCTTTGGTAAAGATACCACGGTTGATGGACATAGTGATGTGGACAAGGCAACTAGGTTCATTGAACAAATCTAGGAGATCCACCAGGCAGTATAGGAACAACTGGAAAAGGGCCAAGCCAAATACAAGGCTAGGAATGATAAGCATCAGATGGAGCATAGTTTTCAAGTTGGTGACCAGGTCTTGCTATATATCAGCAAGGACAGGATGCAAGGTGAAGGTAAAAAGCTAAAGCATATCAGGTATGGACCTTTTAGGATACTTGAGAAGATTGGTGAAAATGATTTTCGCCTTGATCTACCAGCTTACATGCACATCTACTTAGTCGTAAATGCAGATTTTTTGAGATTGTTTGAACCTTCTCTAATTGAGGATCCTAAAGAGAAGAGTCAATTACCTTCTACTGATGACCTACTACTTGAATATCTGAATGAATTGTAGGAAGGCACAACCTTGGATAGGAAAGTGAGGACGATGCATAGAGGAGATGTTGAGTACCTTAGAATTGGACTCAAATGTTCGAAGCCAAGCAGT
This sequence comes from Pinus taeda, assembly GCA_000404065.3. Lineage (NCBI taxonomy): Eukaryota > Viridiplantae > Streptophyta > Pinopsida > Pinales > Pinaceae > Pinus > Pinus taeda. The sequence goes on along the minus strand of APFE030493567.1, from coordinate 78,817 downwards.
GCAAAGTGGATTGAGATTGGGCAAGTGAGATAGCAGTACCCTCACTTAGTAGATGCTTGAAAGAAAACCAACTTTTGGTGGTCCAAAAGCTTTTCAGTGGGAAGGTCATGATCCAAATTAGATCCATAAAGAATGATTAATAGAGCCATGGCTGTACCAAGTCAAGACAACCTTCAAAGAATTTAAAACAGTGACCAAAAACACCTCTAAACTAGTGGCAGTGGCCACCAACATGGAACAACGAGGACCTCGGTCAAAGCGCATTGATTGAGGCCCATGGAGATTGCGTGGGAGGCAAAATTAGCCCTTGGGAGGCTCATATCAGGAAAAAGAGGGAGTTTTTGATCACACATCGCTGGGTGAAAACCCTCGAAATGGAGAATCCTTGAGCACTAGGTCATGTGGGAGCTAGGAAAACCATGGGACAAAAGGCTAAGCACTAAAGGTAGGACCCACTCCAAAATTGGCGGTATTGATCAGGGGCGTTCATGGGAAGTAAGCAGTTTTGATGAAAAAGGAGCGATTCCACTCAGTGCCTGACGTGTGGCAAGTGGAGAAGGGAGGAAACTGTTGCTCATTGCACACTAGCTGTCGAGCTAGTAAATCACACGAGACGAGCGAATGGCATCGGATCTAGGGGCTCTAGATCTAATGGCTGAGATTGCACTCGATGGAGAAGATGGAATTGATAGAGGGTTAAGATGCGATTTGGAAGAACTTGAGGTCCGCTTTGACCGCCAAGGTTCCACGATGTAACTGAATAATTGAACCAACGAAGTAGGCTAGTGCAGTTTGCAGGAGGACAAGTGGCCGCTCCTTGTGAGTTTGATGATGATGCCAATAATAGGGAACTCCAAGCACAGCTGCAAGCAAGCGATCCAATGAAGGTGGAAGAGGAATTGAACCGCCATGAGCTCAAATGTTTTAAGACCATGAACAGAGAACAGAAAGGAAATGAAGGAGCCGAGAATTGAAAGACGGAACAACGAAGAAAGAAAATAGAGAAGAGAAGATCTAGTGAAGAAAAAAAGCAGAAAGAAGACAGAAGGGCCGAGCTAACCAAAGGTAGTGTCGAGCACCAGAGAGCTTGGGAGATTCAAGCCATCCTTGAGAGGATCTGTCAGACCTAAGAGGTCAAAGAGCTAGCAAGGAAAAGAGTCTGTGTACTCTACTGGCTTGGGGAATCCAAGAACCACCCTGCCAAGCTAATCTCTTTTAGGAGACTTATATTTAGCTTCTGCATTGTAATTATCTGCTTCAAGACACAATAAAAGAAGGCCACCACTAAGAGCTAGACCAAAGATGTAGCCCTGGAGGATAAGGTGAAATCCTTATTAATTTCTTGTGTTCTTGTATTTTCTTACTATATTTCTCTGCTCTTTTTCCATTTCAAGTGTCTGTGTATTTGCAATCTAAATGATCTGTTGCTTAAATAACATAGACATACACACCAACGTATGAGTATATAATGCCTTCATCTAATAAATCTTTATCTGAGATCACTCATAGGGTGATTATCAGATCATAAATCTTGTGGAGATCGTAGCGGACAAACCAACCATTGGAATTGGGATCTGTGACTTTTAGGAAAGTGGCCTTACTTGTCTAAAGATGGTCTTAATGCTTCTTGGAATGATGGTTCCTAGTGAATAATTAAGGGAAGAGGAAAATGAGAATGAATTGTTAGAGGAGGTCTAGAATCATCCTCACCCACTAAGCCAAACAAGGGGACTATGTAGTAAAGGTGGTATGACATAGAGTAGAATATTTGAAGATATGGTATCAAACGTCTACAATACACAATGTGAATATGGTTCACTGGAGAGGCCAATAGGAAAAAATATGCCAAGAATGGGAGGATAATTGACCATACCTAGATCTTGTGGTGATCTAGGACGATACGCATGTTAATCAATTGGGAAGATGGCCAGGGGAAAAACTCATGCCCCCAAGCATAGGATACTTCCTGCAAGCATATGTGATGGAGGGGACTGATCTAGTATGCAAAGGTGGGAATGATGCCCCATAGCAAGATGTGTTTGTGGAGTGCCATTGTGTTCCGAGTGCTAAAAAAAATGATTCAAGCATCTTGTCCTAACTTGGCACGAGATCCTCCAAGGGAAGTACAAACGATGGTTCATATCATCCCAAGGGTAATCAGGGGTAGATATGGCTTCCATGATGTCCTCATCAGAATGGAAGATGGGTGGGTGGGAGGAAGACTGACTACATGTTGCAGCGGTGGAACATGGTGCATCATCCTAAGAAAGAAGATTTAGATACACATGATTTGAAATTGTAGACGATGAGATAGTAGATGGAAGATCTACCGATGTTGAGAACTAGGCTTCCGATGAAGGAAGTTCGATAGAAGCATGCGTAGAAACCCCACAGAGGTTTTCCTACGAGGAACTCAAGGATGACGAAAAGTAAAGGGTATGGACCGTGAAATTCGTTATCTTGACATCAGGGGAAGGGATCACAATGGTGGGACCAGAGTCCCCCTGTTGTGGTGTACCAGTGGTACTAGAATGCACGGGTAGAGGAGTAGGTGATCCACTATGAGTGGCCTTGTATTCACAAAGCAGATGAAGGCAATCATGAAATTCACCGAGACGAGGGCAATAATGGGAATAGTGACAATAATGATCGCACAAGGCACATGGGTTATTTGTGCACAACTTTTTGAGTTTCTTGGCTGGTCTCGGTAAGATAAATTAGACCTCATCAAGGAACATTTCATGAACCAAAGGTTTGAGACAAGGAAGCTTAGGGCAAGGATTGGCAGCATGCCCAACAACCTCACATAAAGCACACAGAGGTTTCAGATTTGGAGCTTTGAGAGTTGGAGGTGCTTAGGGAGCCTGTTTCTGGGAAAACCAGTGTTTATTTGACCTTCTAGTCCCACTAAGATGGGTAGCTATCTTAGAAACAAACAATTCAAAGTAACTTGTGTTTTCCTTTATGGATGATAGATAAGAGAGAAGCAGAGAACACCAACCTTAATCTTTCACTTAGCTCCTTACTTGTTTCCTCTCTCCTTTGATAGAGCTTGCCACTCCTTTCTCACTTTTCCCGCTTCAAAGAACTGTAGAGGAAAAGCAACAAAACACCATCAAATCCTAGAGATCTATGATACCATAAACAATGCAGAATCAAAAGTACATTAACCATACAATTGCATTCATAAATACAAGATTCACAAATACACAAATATATGGAGGAAAAATCAAATAACTTTATTGATAATAGAAGTAGAAGAGAGGATTACAACCTAGCTATCTGATCCAACATCATCCTCCCAGCATGAAAGCCCTCTTCACCTCATGAAAAGCAAGATCACCCATCAATACAATGTCTCAAAGAGAAACCAACAACATTTCCTTACAAATTACAAAATTCCATCCTCTAGATCTCTGTGATGAGGGATCCATATATAGATATTTGTAGGGGGGTGAGTCAGCTTCTGGGTTTTTTATTAGTGTCATTTCACTGATAGTCCTTGGTTCCACTTGGAGATTTCATGATCTCTTACTCATCCTTGGGCGAATTCAGAGAGGCAAGTGTTATAGGAGAAGTTTATAGAAGATTCTCTGGGTTTCCACTTAGAAAACTTCCTCTACCATTTGTCTACTCTCACCCATTGCACCCTATAGAAGGCTCTTTTAGTATGTATCACACCCCCCATGTGTAATAGGTGAGATGCATTGCACTTTGACCAAGGAGTAGTCAGTATGGTCCAGTTTTGGCCAGTTCTAAGAATTTTTTCAGGTGGAACTTTTGGGAAATGATGTAATCAGTTGACCTTGATCCTTTAGGGTGTGAAACAACATTTTTAGGGGTTTGAGAACCCTTGGTTTATCGACATATGTGATTGGGGTTGCAGTGTCCAAATATGTCTATAACAGTTTCCCCTTAAAGCATGAGGTCGTAAATCTTCTGATGTTTAATGCAATGCTTTATCATGAAGATCCAAGGTTTTTCGAATTGGAAGGTGACCTGTAATAAGATACAATACAATACATTATCTTCATATTATTTTCATGACCTAACTGAGGTGGGCATTCCTATGCTCAGCTTTATAAATTCATTTTCATGTACATAGGATAGACAATTGTCTACTGTTGTAGACTGGTGATTCTTGTAGAGCCATCATCCCTTAGCTTGGATGATCATCTGTGCAGCTATGGAGTACATTTGATGTCTTTATTTTCCTGAATATATTGCAGCCTAGATGGATGAAACTAGATCTGGGGTCTTCAAACTCGTTCAATCTTCACCTGATGTACAAGTCAATCCATGTGAAAAGATGTTCTGAAGTCGAACATGGAAAGACATCACCTGATTACCAGCCAATGATGTAAGCTGTTAAAAAGCGTGAGAGGAATCACCGATAATGATAATGACCCTCAAGGTACTATAGTACAATTCACGTGGTGTGAATATAGGATCTGATGTCGAACACCACGCAAAATCTTTTGGTCGAAGGCCATTGATGTAAACCTATCGTTAGAAGTGAGAAACTTGCCATTGAGGCATGCAAGCTTCAAAGTACTGAAAGGGTTGTTCCTAAGTCAACTTCTTGTATAATGAGTTGATGTCGACAAGAAGGGACCCATCATAGGAGAGCCTTAATGAATCCCACATCTATGACACGAAACAAAGCAACTGATTTTTTGGAGGTGAAAACGATCTAATAATACAAGATTCAAGAATGGCAGTCATGAAAAATGGAGGGTGATGGTATTGCAGTGGATGAGGCGTTAGCTAGGTTGGTCAATTCTCTGAATGACTTCTCTTGAACATATCAGTGACACTGAGATGGATTGGTAGCGTTAACCCCAAAGATGGATGGTACGGAGGACCAATGGTGACGTGACCGGTGAACGGAATAACCCAACCCGACTCGATCATGGTGATGGAGCGAAAGCGTCATGTTCAAGAGCGACCTACTACCAATGAAGTTCTTCAAGTTTTATTCCCTTTTTCCCCAGTCATTTCTGACCAGTACCTCTTTATTTTTGTCAAGATTGAAGAGGATAACATATGCTCGTTCTATAATTTTCCCTTCAGGCAAACCTGTCTCTATGTTTTAGCGAGCATAGCGACAATGAAACTCGCTCTTGTCCAGATGGACAAGTTTGTCGCTATTGTTTTAATGAGTTTAATGACAAATATAACTCAGTCCTTTTCATATTTAGAGAGTTTGAAAAGAGATGGAAAGGAAACTCCAATATTCCTTTTTCATGGCATAATCCCTTAAGTCCGAAAAAGTATAAAATAATATGAAAGGGATGGCGTTTCGATAGCTTTAGTGAGCTGAAAAAGACAAGCGCTTGATATTTTTTTGGAATGATCCCTCAGGTCCAAAAAGATTAAAATGTAGAGGAGGGATGGTGCTTCCCCTTACTTTAATGAGCTGGAAAGGCCAGTAGCTTGGCAATCTTTTCATATTTTACGAGTCTAAAAAGAGCTTAAAAGAGACTCGTTTTTTAGGAACGAGTGATGTTTTCGGGTAGCAACTAGTTCGAGGTAATTTTGGAACTTCTTAAACATGGCAGTGTAAAGAGGGTGGCTAACAGAATCACTCATTGCAGCTGTTTCTCAAAAGGGTAAAAAATCAAGTGGAGGCGTATGATCAGCCAAAAGAATGGAGGTGATGGTAAGAACACAACCAAGGCTCAAAACATTGATAGCAATGCGATAAAAAAGGTTATTTACCAAGGGTGGATTCATTTTTTAATGAGCTTCAATCTTTAGAAACTATGCTCAGCGGCGAGTTTATTTTTTAACGAGCTTGAACCCTGCGGTAACATTACTCATGCCAGTCGTCTTTAAAGATGTCTCTAATTAGTAGGTTCATTTTTTAGTGAGCTTGCCCCATGCGAAACTTTGCTCATTTCCTTTTCATGTAGGCTAGAAATGATAAAACTATAGAGCTAACTACACTAACAGGTAAGAACTACTAAGGTTAGGTAGGATAGTTTTGTCTTTCATCTAGATAAAACATTTCCTTTTCTTTTCTTGTCCACCGCCGACAAAGGTGAATGGTGAATTATATCAATCAACTAACCTAAGAAGTTGTTACTAAGATCTAAGCTAAAACACTATAAGGCTGGTCATTTTTCACTTGTGTAAAAAGGTTTGCATGCCCCCAGGTGTTGAGAAAACGAGGATTTCTAGTTACCTTATGCAAGTTCCTGCATTTAAGCAGGATCATTTCATCTGCGGAGCAGACAAAACACTTCTTGGCTCTTTCCATTGAAATAGACAAAGGTGAATGGTGTGAGCTTCCAATCACATATCGTGTGAGGAGATAATGTTTCAGACTGATCCCATATCCTACACAGAAATGGCATTTCAAACTGGTCATATAACCTACAAGGAAATCTGTTTTTTCATCTGGGTTCGCCTGTCGAAGCAAACTAGGGTGCATACCCCCTGAGCTTTGTTACATTCACCGAATCACTCGCGGTAATTAGGTGGATTAACTAGGGGTTAAAGAGACATTCTTGATGTAAAGAGACCATTTAGGGATGGAATTTGACTCGTAACCATGTTTGAACCGGGAAATGAAAGCTATTTGACAAGTTGCACCATTCTACCTTCATGCGAGAAACACATCACTCGAAAGAGTGTGGAAACAATAGCTCCCATGCTATAAACGTAGTCACACCCAAGGAGTAGATTGTAATCTAGTGGTCCTTGGACTACCATCACATTCAAGTGAACGGTTTTCCTTCTCAAAGTTATAGGCAAATTTGGAAGGATCCCTAATGGTGGACTGGTTCCTTTGTTGAAGCCTAACAAATTTCGATTGTCAGGCAGAAGCAATGGTGAACCAAGCGCTTTCTAAGAAATTGAGGAAAGGACACTCACAGAAGCCCCTTCATCTATGATAGTGCCAGACATGATCATTTTGTAAACTTGTACTATGATTTGGAATGGCACATCAGATGGAAGGCGGGGACCCACTACTAGATTCCAATCGAAGGAAACGACTAGATTGCTTGGAGGGGGGACCGAATAAATGGCCAGATGAATCTCTTGAAATGGGGAACTTCCCTCCTGTGCTAAAGGAATGGGTAGATTTCCCCCATGTTCATCACACTCTGTGTTAACAAAAAGAATTTGAACAATGTCATTCTCATTCTCTTTGGAAACTATATCATCTAAAGGTGGACCTTCTAAAGGCAAGGCTGGGTTGGTTTCCATCTCGACCTGTTGACTTTGGTTCGGTATGGACTCAGAGGGTTTATCTTCAATGATAGGTGTTTCAACTGATAACTGAGGTATGTCAGTTGGATTTTCAACTAATGATGGACTTGGCAAGAGTTTCTTGTATCCAGGCGAAATTTGCTGCAGTGAAGTAGGACGGTTATCCAAGACACTTTTAGCTTCATCCAAAAAGGACAATAGTGAAGGACATGAATGCCTTCACACAACCTACAAGGAAATTTGGATCCTCCTTTTTGTCCATTGACTTCATTTTCACAAGTCGATGGTGTGTTCTCAACATGGTCGACAAAGATTGATGACACCAGATGGTGCAAGCGAGGAAACCAGTCTCTTAAGATCTGTGGGATGCAAGGAAAATCTCGATGAAAGTGGTTTCCTTTGCAAATTATGTATGGAGATTTGGGTTTGGAAGGTTCGGTGTGTGGATTTTCACTGGATGATGCATGGTTGCCTCCTTGCTTAACTAACTTCTTCTTCTTTTTCTCCTTCCCTTTCTTCTTCTTCTCAGTTACTTGGTTTTTAGTATCACTAGCTTCACCAAGCGAAGAGTAAGAAGGAGAGGCAGAAATAAATGAAGTAGAAGGTGAGGGAGAAATTCTAGTATCTTTCGGTTGTTGATTCAATTACTGAGGAATTACAATGTTTTGAACGATAGAGGTTGAGAATATCCATACTGGCATTCCAATTGTGATTCCTGGAAGGGACAATGTAGCCATATATGGAGCACCAATATCTCCCCAAGAAGAGAAAGGACTAGGATTTCCCCTAAGGGGAAATCCTTGATTGGTGGACTCCATTACCTCAACCTAAGATCAATGAAGGAACAGGGATGTTATTCTGAATTAAAATAAATTTTATGATGCTTTGACACAACTTTTCTTTTTCAATTTTAAGAGTCTAGAAAAAGCTAAAGATGACTCTAGTCGCCTTCAATTTTTAATGACCCTAAAGTGACAAGTGCTCAGATGGACCTTTTCTTTTAAGGAGTCAAAAAGGAACGAACGTGGTTACTCTGGAAATCTAAACAGAGGGATTACCAAACCAATCGCAAAACTGCAATATACACCTTGGTGGTAAATTAAAGATAAATTACCAAGGACTTTATGTACAACAGTCAATCTTCCTGAATGTTGTGTCCAGTGCATTGTGATTGATAGGGTGGAAAACGCAACTTCCTAAGGATAAAGGATATCAACCTATTGTGGTCACCCAATATATACTCGACGGTACGGAGAGTACAAGTTCGTACCGGCACTTGTCATATCAAAGAGGAGGAATAACCCAACCTTCAATGAAAACGATAGTTACCAGGCTTTACGACGCCATAATACGTCTCTAGCCTATACTTCTAGATGTTGTGCGTTAGGTTCCAAAGCGTTTTTATGTTCATTGAGGTTTATTTTAGATTTGATCTTTTTTAAGAAGTTTATCTTTCAAGGTTCACCACATGATGTAGATGTAAAATTCCTAAATCTGAAATCTGAAATGATAAATAGTCATTTGTTTTCTTTTAGCAATGAAAATCCTAGCTACTAAGGAAATAAGAGTACGATTCTTTCAACAGAGAGCACAGAGCACACACTAAATGCACTTTTCCTAAATCATTTTCTGCATGCAGTCTAAATGCAAATGCACATGCATTTTTTTTTTTTTTTTTTTTTGTTTCCTTAATGTGAGAATGCCAAAAAGGAAAACTAAGTACAGATCTGAACTATTTCTTCAAAGCAACACTTCAACAATTTATTTTCAAAACAAAAGGAAGACTAAGACGACACTTTCAATTTCGAATGGAAAACTACTTTCGAAACTTCAAATGCTGACAATTCAAATCAAATACAATGGCAAAAGTACAATCAACTATCTAGAAGAGGAAGACTTTACGACACTCTTCTTTTCGACTCACAATGATAGTTACGACACTTTTGAATCAAAAGACAATAGTTCGATTAAGCTATTCTTTGCAAAGGTGGAATGTAAAGGACGAAAAATACATAAAAAAAATTCACAATTCCTTATCAATGGAGGCTGAATAATGTGAAGGAAGATGGCGTCAGTGATGATATACTGATCAGAAGCAGCAAAACTACTGAATAAAGCTGAAAACAAGGAAGAAAAAACCAAATTCCAGAGAGGGAAATAGTATCATTCAATCATCGCACCTGTCCTTAAGGGAAACAGGGATGCATCTCACCTGCAACACACAAGAGGTGCGATGCATCCAGGCTGCTAGTTAGAGACAGTGTAATGGACTAGGGAACGAAACTAAGGTTGGTTTTCACTCAAAATTTGCAGATAATTTCAGTGATTTAGGCTAAGCTATGATAGACAGTAAAAAAAAAGTATAGGGGTATGATATTATGAGGATAATGAGCTACCACAAGGGCACTTAGGATGTTTGCAAGTCAGATGTTAAGTTCATAAACCAACCCAGAGATTGACTGAAGCAGCGTTGATCTACTTTGCACTTGCATAGCAAGGGCAGTTCGAAGGCTAGCTGGCTTAACTTTAGGCTTTGTTTGTAGTTTATAAAGCAAACAACAGTAACAAACAAACAAACTATTCATTCCCCACTGGAGTCACCATTTTGTTTCCGGGAAAACTAGTGTCTATTCGATCTGCTAGTCCCACTAAGATGGGTAGCTATCTTAGAAACAAACAATTCAAAATGCTTCAAGATTTCCTTTATGTATGATAGATAAGAGAGAAGCAGAGAGCACCAACCTATATCTTCCACTTGGCTCCTTGCTTGTTTCCTCTCTCCTTTGATATAGCTCACCACTCTTCTTCTACTTGTCCCGCTTTATAGAATATCTGTAGAGGCAAAGCAAAAACACACCATCAAAGCATCGAGATCTATGATATCATAAACGATGCAGAATCAGAAATACATTAACCATACAATTGCATCCACAAATAACAAGATTTACATGTACACAATTATATGGAGGAAAACTCAAAGAAATTTATTGATAGTAGAAATAGAAGAGAGGATTACAACCTAGATGTCTGATCCAGCATCATCCTCCTAGCATGAAAACCCTCTTCACCTCATGAAAAGAAAGATCACCCAACAATAAAATATCTCAAAGAGAAACCAACAACACTTCCTTACAAATTACAAAATTCAAGCCTCTAGATCTCTCAAATGAGGGATCTATTTATAGATGTTTGCAGAAGGGTGAGTTAGCTTCTGGGTTTTTTATTATTTTGATTTCACTGATAGTTTTTGGTTCCACATGGATATTTTCATGATCTCTTACTCATCCCTGGGCGAATTCAGAGAGGCAAGTGTCATATGAGAAGTTTCTAGAAGATTCTCTGGGTTTCCACTTAGGAAACTATCTCTGCCATTTGTCTACTCTCGCTCATCACACCCTACAGAAGGCCTTTTCACTATGCATCACTCCTCTTGTGTGTAGCAGGTGAGATGCATCACACCTTGACCAAGGAGCAATCAATATGGTCCAGTTTTTGCCAGTTTTGAGTGATTTTTCAGGTGGTACCTCTGGGAAATGATGTAATCAGTTGACCATGATATTTTAGGGTGTGAAACAACACTTTTAGGGCTTTAAGAGCCCTTGGTTTATTGACATATGTGATTGGGGTTGCAGTGCCCAAATATGTCTATAACAATGGGTGAGGTGTTTTAAGACTGGTGAGAAGCTACGAAGAGCATGTGATTACCATGTATCCTTCCTAGACTGTAGAAAACATATAATGGTGAATATTTCCCCAAAGCATAGAAGTGATGTTATGAATTCTCCCTATCAACTTGAAAACATTAACTTAGAAGCAATGAAATGATTAATGAAGTACACAAAACATTCTCACATATGATCACAAGAGAATAAATTTAACTAAACTTCATACCACATGGATCCCAAAGAAATCACTACAAATTTTATTATTCTCCTGCTAAACTGCTATAAAATGATGTACAACGAAGGCATAAGCATCCAGCTAAGTCCAACCCTTTACAATGAGAAAGAAGAAGAATATATAGGCATTGTTTTAACCTCCTCCCATCCTTAGGGGTTGAATCCCTAAGATGAGGAGTTAATCTAACCAACACTGAACAATAAACTAGAATTTAGGCATCCTAACAACTTGCCTCTAAATGTGAGAAAATTGATTCATTTATGCTCAAATTGACTTTTAATCTAATGAATCTACCCTCTACTACTAATTATCCATCATATTTACAATCCAAGTCATCATTTACATAAGTAAAACATACTGCATGAGAGAAAATCCATGAACACAGTCAAAACGCAGAAAAATGGCCATCTTGTGCAAAATTTGTCCTACGCGTAGTGCCACTAGTCCAAAGCGGAGTGCCACTTTCAAATCCCTTTTGGAGGCCTTCCTGGCATCAAAATTGACCTCATGATAGCTCATTGGAAAGATCTTCAAGTATAATTTCCAAAACACCTAGAGATTCTTCATTTGAAGTTAAATTGGCCCCTTAAATGTTGATTCTCTTAAGACTTCCTCTGTGTGTCCAAAAAGTGGCAAAAAGTTCATTTTTAGGGTGTTTTTTGACTTTTTGGTGGGCCAGTTTTGCCCCTAAAACCTAGAAAATCCATAGGGTGCATGTACTCATCGATCAGAATCCAAAAATTCAAGCCATTTGTCCATTGGGTGCCCTTAGGAAAAGCGCAACGCCAATGGCGCTGCGCATTGAGCCACTTCTGTGTTTAGAATTTTCAAAATTTGCAAAAAATAAAAACTCCTCCAAACTTGACCAAAATTGGTGAGCAACACCATCATCAAGTATCCTCATGAGTCAAGGAAGCTTCAACAAGCAACCTAAGCCTATCCTCCTCTTTTTTTCCTTTTAGAGCCCGTCTTAGCCTTGCTTTCATTTGTTTGACCCTCATGTTGCAAATTTTGTTCCAGGTCCTGTAGTGGTAGGCCATGTGCCCGATGATCTAGTTGTCCCTATTGGCCTTGTGAAATAGCTTCTCTAAGTGCAAATTAACTCTTTCAAGCCAAATCTCTCTATCACCCTCAATTTCTTTCTCAATCAAAGTCAAAGTGATTGGTGCCTCTTCCTCTTGCATTATTGACTTACCCTTCTCACCTTGTCTTTTTATCTTGATAAGTTCCAGCTCCATGAGGACCTACTTGTCACTCAGTTGCTTGTTCTCTTGTTCTAGATATGTGATGACATACTTGCCTCTCACCAAGTTGTCCATCAATGCTTGGACTTGAGCCTCCTTTTCCTGTATGATGATGTCTTTTATTGTTGCTTCATTCTAAGCCTCCAAGTCAATTGTCTCCATGCCATGATGAATATAATGCTGCTCTGACTCATCATGCTCTGTCAAATCAAAGTCTCTTTCTTCCTCCTCATCATCAAGATCCTCCACCTGCATCTTTTATTTCCCTTTGTGCAGTTGTTGCACTTGTTCCTGCTATGTTGATGAAGAAGGTGTTATAGACATTTTTGGGCACTTCAACCCCAATCATAAATGTCCATAAACTGAGGGCTCCTAAGTCCCTAAAAGTGTTTCTTCACTACCTAAAGGAACAAGGTCAACTGATTACATCATCTTCCAGATGTTCTCCACTGAAAACTACTCATAAATGGTCAAAACTGGAGTGGACCATACTGAAAGCTCAATGCAGAGGGTGCGATGCATATCACCTTCCCAATGTACAAGGTGTGATGCATACTGATTTTCTCCTCTATAGGGTGTGATGGTCGGGAATGGACAAATGGCAGGGACGAAAACGCGAGGTGGAAGATCATGGAATCTTCCATAAGCTTCCCCTCTGACACTTTCCACTCCATTTTCGACCAGGGATGAATAAGAGATCATCAGTATCCAAGTGGAAGCAAGAACTATCAGAGAGAAGACACTAATCAAGATCCCAAAAGATGACTCACCTCTCTGTAATCATCTATATATGGATCCATCATCACAGAGATCCAGAGGCTGGAATTTTGTATCTTATAGAGAAGTGTTGTTGGTATTCTGGTGTACATTCACAGTGTTGGGTTATCTAGCTTTGTTTGAGGTGAAGAAGGGCTTCCTAGCTGGAGGATGATGCTGGGTCAGAGCACATGGTTGTAATCCTCTTGCTACTTTTCATCTGAATAAAGTTATTCTTGTTTCCTTCCATATTCTTGTGTACTTGTTTATATATGCATGTATATGGTTAATACATATTTGATCTTGTATTACTTATGAATTTAGATCCTCGTTTCTTGCATAGTAGTATGTTCTTGTGATTCCACAGGTCCTTTTGAAGCTGGGCAGACAAAGAAGAAGTGGCGAAAACTCTATCAAGAAGGAGAGGAAATCTAGCGCAAAACTCAAGTTGACCCTTTCGGTTTTCCTCTCATCTCTTTTCATAAAAGGAAACAATAGTAGACTTTGATTGTTTGTTTCTAAGATAGCCACCCATCTTAGTGGGAATAACAGCATCTGGGTGGACACTATTCCTGTATAAAAAAATGGCGACTCCACTGGGGATCGAACCAATCCATCTTTGGGGTTAACGCTACCAATTCATCATCAGTGTCACCGATATGTTCAAGAGAAGTCATTCAGACAATTCACCTGTGTCTCACCCACTGCAATACATTCATGCTTCATTCCTTCGTGACCGCCACCCTAAACCCTATATTGTCAGTTTGTTTTCACCTTCAAAATAATTTGCTTCGTTTCATTGTCGTTGATGTGAGATAAAATACAATACATTATTTTGACAACATTTTTTCATGATCTAGCTGAGGCGGGCATTCCCATGCTCATCTTTATAAATTCATTTCATGTACATAGGACAGACAATTGTCTTTGTGACAAATTGATGATATGGACACATCATCCTTTGATTTGGATGATCATCTGTTCGGCAATGATGTACACTAGATGTTTTTATATTCCTGAATATATCGCAGCCCGAATGGGTGAAACTAGATCCAGGGTCTTCAAAATGCGTTCGATCTTCACTCACAGTACAAGTCGATCCATGTGAAAAATGTTCTGGAGTCGAACATGGAAAGGCATCGCCTGATTACCAGCCAATGATGTAAGTTGTTAACAAGTGTGAGAGGAATCACCAATAATGACAATGACCCTCAAGGTACTACAGGACAATTTACGTGGTGTGAAAAAGGACTTGGCATCGAACACTATGTAAAATCTCTCAGTCGAAGGCCATTGATGTAAACCTCTGTATCTCTGGGATGAGAGATCCATATATAAATATTTGCAAAGGTGTGAGTCAGCTCTGGGTTTTTTATTAGTGTCCTCTCTTTGATAGTTCTTGGTTCCACTTGGAGATTTCATTGATCTCTTACTCACCCTTGAGTGAATTCTGAGAGGCAAGTGTCATATGAGAAGTTTCTAGAAGATTCCTTGATCATCCACTTAGCAATCTGTCTCTGCCGCTTGTCTATTCTCATCCATCACACCCTATAGAAGGACTTTTCAGTATGCATCGCACCTCCCGTGTGTATTAGGTGCGATGCATCACACCCTCTGCAGTGGGCATTCAGTATGGTCCAATTTTGACCATTTCTGAGTAGTTTTTAGTGGAGAACTTCTGGGAGATGATGTAATCAGTTGACCTTGTTCCTTTAGGTAGTGAAGCAACTATTTTAGGGACTTAGAAGCCCTTAGTTTATGGACATTTATGATTGGGGTTGAAGTGCCCAAAACTTTCTATAACAGTTGCCCCCTAAAGCATGAGGTCGTTAATCTTTTGATGTGGGGTGAAATGCTTTACTATGAGAATCCGAAGTTTTTTCGAGCTAGGAGGTGACCTGTAATAAGATACAATACAATACATTATTTTTTCAACATTTTTTCATGATCTAGCTGAGGCAGGCATTCCCATGCTTAGCTTTATAAATTCATTTTCATGTACATAGGACAGGCAATCGTCTGTGTGACAGACTGATGATATGGACTCATCATCCTTCGATTTGGATGATCATCTATTCGGCAATGATTTACACTTGATGTTTTTATATTCCTGAATATGTCATAGCCCTAATGGATGAAACTAGATCCAGGGTCTTCAAAACTCGTTCAATCTTCACTCGGAGTACAAGTTGATCCATGTGAAAAATGTTCTAGAGTCGAACATGTAAAGACATCGCCTGATTACCAACCAATGCTGTAAGTTGTTAACAGGTGCGAGAGGAATCACCAATAATGACAATAAACCTCAAGGTACTACAGTACAATTCACGTGGTGTGAAAAGGGACTTGGCGTCAAACACCACATAAAATCTCTCGATTGCAAGCCATTGATGTAAACTTGTCGCCGAAAATGAGAAACTTGCCATTGAGGCATGCAAGCTTCAAAGTACTGAAAGGGTTGTTCCTAAGTCAAATTCTTAGATAATGAGCTAATGTCGACAAGAAGCGACCCATTGCAGGAGGGCCTTAATGAATCCCACATCAACGGCATGGAACGAAGCAAATTATTTTGGAGGTGAAAACAATCTTATGATACAGGGCGCAGGATGGCGGTCATGAAGGAATGAAGCATGAATGTATTGCAATGGGTGAGACACAGGTGAATTGTCTCAATGACTTCTCTTGAACATATCGGTGACACTGAAGATGGATTGGTAGCGTTAAACCCAAAGATGGATGGTGTGATGGACCAATGGTGATGACCAGTGAACGAAACAACCCAACCCGGCATGGATGCGGAAGGAAAGTGTCATGTTCAAGAGCGACTTGCTACCAATAAAGTTTCTTCAAGTTTTCTTCCCAATTTTCCCTAGTCATTGTTGACCATACCTTTATTTTGTCAGCTTGAGGAGGAACATATGCTTGTTCTATAATCCTCCCTTCGGGCGAACCTGTCGCTATATTTTAGCGAGCCTAGCGATAGTGAAACTCATTCTCGTCCATTTGGACGAGTTTGTCGCTATTCGGTTTTAACGAATTTAATGAAAAAGATAACTCGATCCCTTTAAATTTTAGAGAGTCTGAAAGGAACAGAAAGGAGCCTCCAACGATTCTTTTTCGTCATATAATCCCTTGAGTCTAAAAAAGTGTAAAATAATACAAAAGGGATGAATTTTTGATAGTTTTAACGAGCCGAACAAGACAAGCGCTCGATCTTTTTGTGTAATAATCCCTCGGGTTCAAAAAGATTAAAATATAGAGGAGGGATATCACTTCTGATGACTTTAACGAGCTGGAGAGGCCAATTGCTCAGCAATCTTTTCGTATTTTACAAGTCAGGTGAAAAGAGCTTAAAGAAGACTCGTTTTTGAGGAACGAGTGATGGTTTCGGGTAGCAGCTGATTCCAGGTAAGATTTGGAATTTTCCAATCATGGCAGTGTCACCAGGATGGCTAACAGAATCACTCTTCGCAGATGTTCCTCGAAGGGGTAAAAAATCATATGGGGGTGAATGATCGGCTAAAAATAGAGTGGAGGTGATGGCGAGAACACGATCAAGGCTCAAAAGCTGGCGATAAGGCATTCACAATGGTTATTTATCGGTTCATTTTTTAATGAGCTTAAACGTTGGGGGAAACATTTTCTCATGACTTATGTTTATTTTTTAACGAGATTGAACTATGCGCTAAAACTGCTCATGGAGGATTTATTTTTTAACGAGCTTGAACCCTGCAGTAACATTGCTCGCGATAAGTTTGCATGCCCCCAGCATAATAACGTAAATCGAGGTGCATGCCCCCCAAGCTTCATTGCATTCACTGAGGTGGCTAGAATGAAGGTTTACCTTCTAGATCTTTGAAAGACTCGATTTGGAAAGCAATTTGTTTCATTTTTTAATGAGGTTGACACAGTAAAAGAACTATCCTCTTGGCGACCTTTGATCACAACTCAGAGAGTTATGAAGGAAAGATCTAGTTCCAATGCCCCCAGTACATAATGTACAACATCACTGAATTGATCATCAGATGATGTAGCTATGGTAGGGCTTGGAGGCAATGCCTCACGATGATCCACACTATCAAAATGTTCTGAGTTCTTCTTCATTTTTTTTGATGTAGAAGATCTCATGCGATAGGTTTCCACTGTGACCACTTCTGCCAGCTTACTCGGAGGTGGAAGGGAAAAAGTCCCCATTAAGGAAGGGTCTTTTAGGAGGCCTACTCCGATATTTTGAAGTGAGTGAGAGCTTCTGTGGATCATCAGAATGCTTCCCGTAACTTTTGAACTATTGGGGAGGAATGTTTGTTGGTCGACGATTGTGATTCCTTCTTGGAAGGGAAATGCAATCTTTCTGAAGTATGTCGACACAACAGTAGCCATAGCATATATCCAGGGCCTTCCAAGTAGGATGCTGTAATTGAGGTTTCTGTCGATAACTTCAACATCAATTTCTATTGTTTTCCCCCCAGTTCGACTTGCAAGTTACTTAAAATCCCATAAGGAGTGTATGTTCGCCCATCAAATTCTTTTAATGTCGTTGATGATCGTGACAAGGGTGGTGAGCCTAAATTTTTCCAACAACTCATTGACATAATACATGTAGATGCCCCCTCATCAATAATTGTTCGATGAACAGTTTTGTTGAGGGCTTTCACTTGAATAAGGAAAGCTAGCTGAGCTGGTAACTGAGGGTCATATCCTTTGTGATCAAAGGCCAAAAGATTGGAATCCGTTGGGTCAATCCCACATATCGCTGATAATAAAGCCTGCTTTTGGGAGGGGCAATTTCACAATACCTCAAGTGTCGACATAGCGGACGGTGATTGGGCCAGATCCTCCACTATATTATAATGTTGTGCTACTCTGGCACGAGGATTAAATGTCGATTTGTATACTACTCCCTTTCGCGGCTTTATCATTAGCTCAGGAATGATGGGTGGCACAACTTTGGTCGAAGTTGTTGTTGAACTACTAGGTTGATTTGTAGCATTGTTGTTCAACATCTGTGGATTTCCATAATCTTTATTCCTTGTCGATATCAAAGCATCATTTTGTTGTTTTGAAATGGACAACATAAGCACTCGGGATAGGGAAGCATTGTCGGTAGCAACTAGATTTGTTCCTGGGTTTGGAAACGGATCAGTCAATACCGCTAAGGTTTTTGAATTCTTGAAAAAATTTCTAAGCTCAACTTTATATAGACAATCTCTTGTCCGATGATCCTCATCGCATATCTGACACCCTGAAGGAGGTTTCCTTTTCCTAGAAGGCTTTGCAGAAGATTTTTTAGGAGATGACTCCTCTTGTTTCTTATTTTTCCCTTTCCTTTTCTTCTTGCCTCCTAATTTCTTTGGTTCTTTGCCTTTGTCAGTTGACACGACATTAACCTCTGAGGTAAGAAGTTTGTCATTTGCATTTTGACTAGAAACTGTACGGGCTTTCTTTGATGTAGCCTTTATGGTTTTCGTGCTAGTCGTACCTATCACGCCATTGCTGGCATGAGAGTCTTTGTTTGATTTAGGAGGGGGAGGAATGGAAAAATCCGGTCTAGGAGCATCAGGGATTTTATTGTAGAGCATGCCAGACTGAGTATAGATCAAGTCTAGATATTGTGCATGTGCAATAACTTGCTCTTCAGTGACGACTCCTCCCTTCGCCACATCTTCTGTAATAGAAGGTAACAATGAATTAATAAACCATTTAGCCAACAGTTGATTAGGAACATATGTTTTTACCATTCTACGACGACGTCGCCACTCATGAATATGATCGGATATGTGAGTGGCTGTCATTTGTTTGAAATTGGTAAGAAGCTCTGTTCCCGTTTCGTACCTTATGGGTAACTGAAAATGGGTTAAAAAGGTTGTGGCTAGGGTACTGAAGTTATTGAATGAAGCTCTAGGCAATTCGATATACCATTTTGCTGCTGGACCAGTTAATGTTCAATGAAAAAGGCAAAGCCTGATCAAATCATCATTGAGAGTATTTGATGAACACCATAGATGAAAGGTCATCACATGATTCGACGAGTCTTCACCCAGATTTCCATTAAATTTAGGAATATCTGATAGAAGTTTATGTGGAATCGCTGGCCACCAAGGGGCATAACCAATTAGATCATTCATCAACCAGTTTAGATCTGGTAATTCTAGAGTTGCTACAAAGGGCAACTGTTGATTCAGGTTAGGCGAAGCATACACAAGATAAGATGGAATTGCCTGAGCAGTGGGTCTTTGCATACCAGCATAATGTATTTGATGCTGGTAACTTTAATAAGGTTGATGGGCATAACCATTATAGTATGGTTGTTGATAACCGCTTTGGAAATGCGATTGCCCATTACTTACAAAGACTTGTTGCTCAGGTCCCTGATATGATTGCTGGAATTGCGGTTGTTGATTTTGAACCAGCCATGGTTGTTGGACCTTTTGCTGTTGTCCAATACTGGATGATTGACCAAGATGAGGAGTCATAGTACCTGTTTGAGCCTGAGTCACTCTAGATAAGGAGGCACTAACCTGAGGTTGTGATTGAATCGCTGAGACAAGAGGTTGTTGTATTGCAACCTAAGAAACTTGGGGTTTACATAAAACAGGTAGCGCTTGTACTTGCAATGCAGTCACCATAGAAGGTATAGTGGGAATATTTGACACATGGTGGACTGGTTGCATTGAATATACAAACCTTGGTTGCTGAGGTAGTATTGGTACCCAACCACTGGATGTAATTCCAGTTTGACCTGAACTTTGTTGTAAACTCCCATATGGTTGTTCTCCAGGAGGGAACAATGAAAAGGCATATTGCCCCCCATATGGGGGAAATCCAATACTTAAAGGGTAGATTGGCCTTTGAAGACACATTGGATCATTTTTTTGAGTTTCAACATTACAAATACCGGATGAGAATCTGGATGAAGAAATAGGAACTAACCATGTCGTCGAAACAGTCCCTAATTAGACTTCGGCTTGTTGTTGATAACTTGTCGGGACAGATGGTACACCAATGAACATTGTTGGAGTAGCAGCAGGAGGTTCTACTACTTCTGCATCAGATGACATAGTCTTGGATGTCGACGGTTGTTCAGACATATTTAGTCTATCCAAAATATTTCCTAGCGATTCTACAGGAATGTGCAATGAAGGCATACTAATTTCTAAGACCAACGAGGGAACAGTGATGTTATTCCGATAAAATAAATTTTAAATGATTTGACACAACTTGTTTTTTCAATTTTTAAGAGTCAAGCAAAAACAAAAGATGACTCTAGTCGCCTTCAATTTTATTGAGCCTGAAGTGACAAGTGCTCAGAGGACCTTTTCTTTTAAGGAGTCTGAAAAGGAGCAAAATAGACTACTCTAGATATCTAGGCAAAGGGGATTACCAAACCAATCGCAAAACTGTAGAATACTTTTTATGGTATGGCAGTCAATCTTCGCAAATGCTGTGTTCAGTGCATTGTGATCAATAGGGCGACAGACACGGCTTCCTAAGGATAAAGGCTGCAGCTTATTGTGGTCTCCCAAAATATACTCGATGGTATGTGGGAGCACAAGTTCGTACTGTCACTTGCCATCTCAGAGTGGAGGAATCACCCAACCAACACTGAAAACAACAGTTACCAGGTTTTACGACGCTGGAATACGTCTCTAGCCTAGACCTCTAGATGTTGTGCGTTAGGTTCCAAAGCGTTGTCAGATTCATTAAATTTATTTTAAGTTGATCTTACTTAACAGTTTTCCTTTCAGGTTCACCACGTGATGTATATACAATTCCTAAAATGCAGTCTAATATGATAAACAAATGTTTTATCTTCTTTCAGCAATGAAAATCCTAGCTACTAAAAGGGAAGAAAGTCAAGCATCTTTTCTTCGTAGAGCACAAAGCACACGCTAAAATGCACAATCCTAAATCAAGCCAATAATTCAAAATGAAAATCCACATGCATGTATTTGTTTTTCAGCTCTCTTAATGTGTGAACGATGTTAAGAAAGTTATGTGAAAAACTGAATTACTTTTAAAGCGACAGTACTCAACAAAATTCTGTTTCAAAACGAAGTGGAAGTGAGACACTTTGCAATTTTGAAATGGAAATTGTTTTTCGACACTTTAAAACTAATAATTCAAATCCTATGCAACAATAACTGTATAATCGACTATCCAAAACAATGGAATTGCTTTCTAAAACTGAAAATGACAGCTATGACACTTTCAGATCTAGAAACGACAGTTCGACTATGCTACTTTTTGCAAAAGAGAACTAAAACGACGCACAATAAATAAAAAATATTTATAGTTCTTTGCACTAAGGAGGCAGAATAATGCAAGAGAAGGGGGTTTTCACAAAACTGCACTGACTACAGACATAAAAACTCTTGAATGAGACTGAAAACAGTGAGAAAAATCCACAGTCAGAGGGTAAATTTAATCCTCCCTAACCATCACACATGTTACACAGTGAACTCAGTATGCAGCGCACCTACTGCACTCGAGAAGTGCGATGCATACAGGCTGCCTTGAAGGCAAGGTACGATGGTAGTAGTGTGAGACTTTGAACGAGATTTCACTCATAGTTTGCAATCTAGTTCAGGTGTTTAGGCTGAATAAGTAAAGATCAGTGTACGTAAAACACAGGAGTCCACTCAAATTACACATCGCAAATAGTCAAATGCCATCCCTAAATGGTCTTTTCACGCAAGAAATATCTCATCGATCTCCAGTCCATCCACCTGATGAACACAAATGACTCAGGGAGGTGTGACTGAAACCTAGCGGGCATGCACCCTGGTCTGTTTCGGTAGGAAAATCTTAGGTATAGAGTGGATTTCCACAAGGGATATATGACTAGTCTAGAGAGCCATTCCAAATGGACGTGGGAATGGGCTGGAATAGGATACCTTCGTCAAATTTATGTGAGTGGAGGTGCGTCTGCACCATTCACCTTTGTCTATTTCGATAGACATTGCCGAGGAAGCATTTTTCTTGGTAACCTGGAAATTTTTCGCTATACTTGTGGGCATGCAAACCTTTCCGCATGCAAGTGAAGAGCGGCTATTTATTTTTTAAAATTTTTGGGACTTCTAACCCTTTAAACCCGTAAGGCTAGTCATTTCCTAACTCACATAAAGAAAGGACCCGGGGAAAAGCTTCAAAAGGTGCAAGCCCCATAAAAAATGGCATCTTGAATGAGACATTCTTATCATACGACTGGCGAGAAATGTTACCAAGGGTTCAAGCTCGTTAAAAAATAAACCCTCCATGAGCAGTTTTAGCGCATAGTTCAAGCTCGTTAAAAAATAAACATAAGTCATGAGAAAATGTTTCCCCCAGCATTTAAGCTCATTAAAAAATGAACCGGTAAATAACCATTGTGAATGCCTTATCGCCAGCTTTTGAGCCTTGGTCGTGTTCTCACCATCACCTCCACTCTGTTTTTAGCCGATCATTCACCCCCATATGATTGTTTACCCCTTTGAGGAACATCTGCAAAGAGTGATTCTGTTAGCCATCCTTGTGACATTGCCGTGATTGGAAAATTCCAAAGCTTACCTGGAATCAACTGCTACCCGAAACTATCACTCATTCCTCGTAAACGAGTCTTCTTTAAGCTCTTTTCACCTAACTTGTAAAATATGAAAAAGATTGCCGAGCAATTGGCCTCTCCGGCTTGTTAAAAGGCATCAGAAGTGTTATCCCTCCTCTAGATTTTAGTCTTTTTGGACCTGAGGGATTATTACACAAAAAGATCGAGCGCTTGTCTTGTTCGGCTCGTTAAAACTATCGAAAATTCATCCCTTTCGTATTATTTTACGCTTTTTCGGACTTAAGGGATTATAAAACCAAAAATTATCTTTGGAGTCTCCTTTCCATTTCTTCCAGAGTCTCTAAAATTGAAAGAGACCCAGTTATCTTTGTCATTAAACTCGTTAAAATCTAATAGCAACAAACTCATCCAAATGGACGAGAACGAGTTTCACTGTCGCTAGGGTCACTAAAATATAGTGACAGGTTCGCCCGAAGGGCAGATTATAGAACAAGCATATGTTATCCTCCTCAAGCTTGAAAAAAATCAACAGGTACTGGTTAGCAATGAATGGGGAAAATTGGGAAGAAAACTTGAAGAAACTTTATTGGTAGCAAGTTGCTCTTGAACATGACACTTTCCTTCTGCATCCATGCCGGATTGAGTTGTTCCGTTCACTGGTCATCACCATTGGTCCGTCACACCATCCATCTTTGGGGTTAACGCTACCAATCCATTGTCAGTGTCACTGATATGTTCAAGAGAAGTCATTCAGACAATTCACCTTTGTCTCACCCACTGCAATACATTCATGCTTCATTCCTTCATGACTGCCACCCTGAACCTTGTATCGTCAGTTTGTTTTCACCTCCAAAATCATTTGCTTCGTTCTGTGTCGTTGATGTGGGATTCATTAAGGCCCTCCTGCGATGGGTTGCTTCTTGTCGACATCAGCTTATTATCCAAGAAGTTGACTTAGGAACAACCCTTTCAGTACTTTGAAGCTTGCATGACTCGATGGCAAGTTTCTCACTTTCGGTGACAGGTTTACATCAATGGCCTTCGACCGAGAGATTTTACGTGGTGTTCGACGCCAAGTCTTTTTTCACACCACATGAATTGTACTATAGTACCTTGAGGGTCATTGTCATTTTTTGTGATTCCTCTCGCGCCTGTTAAGAGCTTACATCATTGGCTGGTAATTAGGCGATGTCTTTCCATGTTCGACTCCAGAACATTTTTTCACATGGATCGACTTGTACTCCGAGTGAAGATTGAACAATTTTTGAATACCCCGGATCTATTTTCATCCATCCGAGCTGTGAAATATTCAAGAATATAAAGACATCAAGTGTACATCATTGTCGAACAGATGATCATCCAAATCAAAGGATGATGAGTCCATATCAT